>PVIH01006646.1:8603-108792 GCA_004025045.1 Sigmodon hispidus
AAAAAAAAAAAAAAAAAAAAAAAAAAAAAAAAAAAAAAAAAAAAAAAAAAAAAAAAAAAAAAAAAAAAAAAAAAAAAAAAAAAAAAAAAAAAAAAAAAAAAAAAAAAAAAAAAAAAAAAAAAAAAAAAAAAAAAAAAAAAAAGAAACCCTGAGCTACTAATGGAGGGGAATTCTCATTTTAGAGAAAATGGCAGGATCAAGGAAAATCAGCTGGTTAATTTCCATGGCCTTAGCCAAAGAGATTAATTAAGAACTAAATATATTGTCAGCCACTGCTCTGAAGCCCTGGAAGGCACAGCTGACCAAGGGTGACTACAAGATTTATACCAACCTCATTGGGACCAGAGCACAGACACTTGGCCTCCTGAAAACCCAAATGTTTTTGTTATGAATACAAGTGAATTGCCATGCTGAAGATTTCCGTACACAAGTGCCAACAACTGAACATATTTCAGTAGATGCTAATAAAATGGGTGTGTTTATAAGATGAGAAACAAAGACTAGTTAAAACTCTGGTTGATTAAGAGCAATTTTAACTGCATAGAATGTTTTGCCCACTAACTTCCTGTGTGGTAAAGCTCTAATTCTTTTATAGCCAACATACTGCAATGCTCTAAATATGACTTCCATCTGGCCAAAATGATGAATCACAGCTATTTTTGTTGTAGCCAATGCATGATCATGGCATATCCATTCCAAGGGTCAATAAATAATATTTAATTAACTTCCTCATAAATTCTATAATCGAGGTGAATATCATTCTATCCTTGGGCAACTGTGGTGGGGTTTTTCTCCCTCAAATATAATTATAAAAGAATATTACAGCATTAAAAAATCCTATAACACATAATAAAACACTAGGGATTTTTAGTGTTGTGATTGATCATGTTGTTGGTACACAAATTAAATTCTAAGAAGTGGATTTTTGCTTCTAATTCAATTTGGAATTTCTATCACTGTTAAAAATGAAGTGGACAAGAATCTGAGACGCAACAGACTGCCACCGAGGAACACACTGACACCGATCTGGAGAAATGACAGCCCTGCTGTTGAACTACCTGACACAGATGTGTCATCACTCCTAACACACCTCAGGCCCCTCCTCCAGTAGCACTGGTTGACTTGCCTATGGCTGCAGGTTGATGGCAGCAAAGAGAACAAGGTTCCACACTGCTCAACCTGGGAGGTTTCTCTAAAGAAAGCAAAAGTTCTGAGACGGAGGGAGGGAGGGAGGAGTTAATTTTAATTATGTTCCTTTGAGTTATTTGGCATAGCATTCACCATTTAGTATACTACCCTGTGACCTAAAATACAAAGTATTTACAAGTCAGTGCAAGAGCATATGGCCTACTGACTTCATTGATTTAGGGGAGCAATGGTTTCAGGAAGGAGTAGAATCAGCATAGATAGCTCATAGTGGGTCATCTCAGAACAAACCCCACATTTACTACATCATCCCTATGGCACAATTGGAGAGGAAGTGTCACATCTGGGACTACACCCCATCTTCTTTCATTAGGTTTATGTTATTCTCTCAACCCAGATGTGTTTGAGCAAAGGGCTCCCTGTGGCCTGCCAGATGTGGGGCATAAAATATTCTAATTTGTTCTAAGTAATGAAAAAGTCACATCATCTAAAAGGAAGTGGTATGCACACTCTACAATTACCATGGAAGCCAAATCTGTGTGAGTCACCCAACTGCCTGCACAAGACAATTTGGCTACTGGAAAATCCTGATTAACGGCATTTAAAAAAAAAAAAAAAACAGAGTAACAACCTGACCTGCCAGAAATATTATTTTTCATCATATCACCAGTTTTGTTTTTTTGGGTTTTTTTGTTTTTGTTTTTTGTTTTTTGTTTGTGTGTGTGTGTGTGTGTGTGTGTGTGTGTGTGTGTGTGTGTGTGTGTTGGTCTTGGCTATGTAGCACCTCCCAGAGCGAATGCAAAAAAAATCATGCTATAATGCACTTTAAGTCCATATATTGTTGGGGAGGTTGAATTAAGTAAATCAGCTTCAGACTTATACACTGCCCTGAACCTGTCGTGGACTCCTTTGGACCACATTGAGACTTCCAGGTTATTTTTACATTACACATGAACTGTACAAAAAGAGTCTTCTGTAAAACATAGGTGACTGGGATCCAAGGTAACGGTCAGATCTCAAGGTTGTAGACTGATGTATCCACATTGGCCACTAACAGCAATCCCAAGGCTCCAAGTCCAGTTAGCTTCCTCCCGCCTCCAAGTATGAGACGCCAGGGAGAAAAGCTGCTTTAATCTCCAGCCCTGAACCGCCCACAGCCTGGGCTGGCAGAGTTCATCAACACCGAGGGCGAATTCTCTGCCCGTTGCTTCTCATCGATACAACACAGCCAATACTGATTAAGTCAGTCACGCATTTGGATTTCGACCGGGGCCGGAATCGACATCCATTTGAAGGAAAAGCGACCTGCAGGCGGCTGGCACCACATTCTCGAAGTGTAGGAGCGCCACACAGGGTGTTGTGAGTTTCGGGTGCGAATCGCTAAGCAGCCGCGGCGCTCCGGATTCCCCTCCACCTGCAACACCCTGCACCCTCCTGGACGCCGCCTGCTGCCCTTGCCCACCTCTTCTAACTCGGTATAGAGCCCCAGCCCCAGTCTCGGGTCCCAGCGGAGCACCCCCCGCCACCCAGCCGCTCTACGAGGGTGGGAGAGGAATCCGTGCCCCGCCCGGCCCCACCTGGCCAGCGCCAAGCGGAGGAGCCGGTGCCAGCCGCCCCCCACCCCAGCCGCGGAGGGCTGTAATAATTACATCCTCATTATTTCTTCTGCGATCGTTAGGGAAAGAGCCCGAGAACAGCAACAGCAGCTGCCGGGGGAGGCTTAGTTACAAAACCCTGCGCTGGGTAGCGCTTCGCTTAGCAACCACCCCTAAAAAAGCCCCCGTGCTCGCGGGCTCGCACTTGGAGAACCCAGCAGCGGCTACCCCCTCCAAACCCCTAGGCCCAGGCCCTGCTTGTCGCGACGGCTTCAGCAAAGGGCACAAGTGGCCCCTCCCCGCCTCCGCGACCCCAGCACCCTGTAGCACCGGCTCCAGGCACCTTCCATTCATTCCCGGTCTGAGTCCCCGCGGCCACCTGGGCTTGGGGGAGGGGGAACACAGGTCGCTCCCCACTGCCCCACCAGCCCCTCCTTGGCCAGTGCCCCAGGATGCACCCCCTTACCCGGCCTCGCGGAGCGGGGAATTTCACACCTCCGCCTCGCTCCTGTAGCCGGGGAGCCCGTGTGCCAGCAAGCCTGCCACGGGGCTCTGCGGCTCGGAAGGACCCCAGCGGCGGATCCCGGAGCACCGGCTGCCCCTAAGGTTATCTCACACTCGGAGCGTGTTCCTAGTCGCCTCCTGCCCCCAACACAGTCGCCTAGGCAGGGCCCACGCGGGTCAGTCTCGCAGCACCGCCCCCTCCCTGCCCCGACGGCTCTCGCCACTTAGCGCCCAGGTCCCCGCATCCCAATCCCTGCGGCCCCGCGCGTCTCGCACCTTCCTCAGAGCGGACATCCTTGGGGCTTTCCTAGTTCAGAAGATGCCGAGCGACATGGCAAGGTGGCCAACCTTCAGGCCAGGCGGCGCGCACGGCACTGCCAGCTCCCAGGCTCGAGAATCCTTGGGTCCGTGCGTCGATCCGCAGTCTGTCTGTCCACCGCCACCACCGCTGCCGCCGCCGCGCGCTCCAAACCCGTTCGAGCCCAGCGCACGGTCGGTCCTCACGGCCGGCGCCTGCGCACTCGGCGCCCGGGGAGGCACCGGCGCACTGGGGGGCGGCCGGTGCGTGGCTCCATCTGAGGAAGGGCCCAGCGCCGCGCGCCTAGGGGGAGCGCTCAGGCCGCCGTGCGGCTGCCAATGGCAAGCCTGGCCGGGAGATCGCATGGCGCGCATGGCCCAGGAGCCCGCGCACAGCAGGGCCCAACTGTTGCGCGCAGAGCATTGGGTCACTCGAGGACAGTGAAGGTACCTGGCGTGGGGAGCAGAGAGGTCCCACACCGCAAGTGCTTGGTGTGTTTGTAGGTCAGAGTGCGAGTCCACGCACACAGCCAATTCGCCTGCAAAGGTCTAGCTCAATCTGAATAGAGATGTAGGATCTACGGATGCATTGGTGAACCCGACTCTGCTTGATGGAGAAAGACCTCCACATCTATTGGGCTCCCAGGTCAGAGAGAGCGAGCGCTAAAAGGCATATCTGTTACAAAGCTTCGCGGAGCCACTGGGAGTGCACACAGCTGCTCGGGGCGCTGTGAAATACAACCTCTCTCTGTTTCCACCTGTTACCTTCCTCGGCAGTAAACTGCTTGGTGCTGTGCTCAGAGGAGTCAGGCATCCTCCAGTGGCACCCTGGCATCTTGAACAGCAATCTTCGTTAATAAGTCTGGTCCAGGCTCAGGGGAAAGCAACATTGAGATGGTGTCAGAAAAGTGTGTTTGCTGCTGCAGCATATAGATATTTGAAGCGTGGAAGTAACAATAAATAATAAATAAAAATAATAAATAATAAATGGTTTATCTTGAAAGCAGTCTGACAAATTTAGCAAAATTAGCCACATGTGATACAACCTAGTTAGATTAATCAGAATACCCCTTTCAGATCTGTCAGCCAGTCAAAAAGAAAAGTTACTGTGGCCTAGAGTAAAAAACTCTGGCAACTAAAGACATAGTTTGACACTGGGCTCTGCACCTATCTAATCTTGGGCAAGTCACTGGACTCCAGTTAATGTAAATGTAAAAGGGGGCTTTTAGTCTCCATTTTTAAGAAGTTTAAATGTGACCAAAATGTAATCAGCAAGATGAATATTTATAGAAAGATGAGCGGGTGTGGAATAAAAGGGAGACACATGAACAACCCAATATTTTCCAAAATTTCAAGATCTTTACACAAAACCAATCTTCATAAATTGTTTTTCATATAATTAGTCAAAAACTTTAGTGTACTTTAAAAGTAAATAAATGCAAATTGTGTGAGAGGTGCATAAATGATTCAAAGAAATCTGACATACTTTCTTAGTGTTTTTAGCATATCTCTATTGGTTTCAGTGGAAAGCCATATTTCACTGATGGCCCCAACCAAATCAAGATTGCATATTGAGTTTTAAAATTCTAGTAATCATTTTCTCTCCTCCTCTCTACATCTGTCTTCATTTTTCATTCATTTATTTGCTATCTCATGCAAGAGCAGCAGTGTAAGAAACCACACTTGGTACTTATAATGAGTACTTATGTGTTCTGGATGTGTGAACAAAATGAAAAAAAAAGGTTGTCACTGGGCACACATCCAATCTTAGGATGGAGCCATACAAAAGTTATAGGAGTATAATCATGGAGTACATTTGCTTCTATAAAGGAAGTATACTGTGTTATTGGAAAATAAAAGGGACTTCAAATAGTTCATGATGTTAGAGAAGTATTATGAGGATGTAATTACATTAAATCTTCCTCTGGTTTTGACTCACAGTAGGTCCCAACATTTGAATTTGAGTGTAGGTAATTTATTATTATGTAGATAGTTTCTTTGGAAACTAAACAGGAATAGAATGAGTGAGAAAGGGAAATAATTTTAATAAAGGATGTGCTATCAGGTGATCTCTCCTGGGGCCCCAAGTCTATTGAAGATTAGGGATCAGTCTGAGATATACTTCAGAACTGCTTTCATCTGCCCCCTCCCCTTGACTTCCCCTACTGAGAAACTTTGATAGCATCAAAGAATGCTGCTGTGGGATGGCCTTTCTGTATGCGGTGAATATGTGTTGCTACCATTGGTTAATAAAGAAGTTGTTTTGGCCTATGGCAAGACAGAATAGAGACAGATGTGAAATCTCAGAGAGATATCAGGAGAAGAAGGGTAGAGTCTGGGAGATATGATCCAGCTGCCCATGAAACAAGATGTGAAAGTACCACTAAGCCACTGGCTATGTGGCAAGACATAGATTTATAAAAAGAAGTTAATTTAAGATATAAGAGCTATATAGTCATAGCCTGAGCCATAGATTAAACAGCTTGTAATTAATATAAGCCTCAGTGTGCTTATTTGTGACCAAGCAGCTTTAGGACATAGAAAAACTTCCAGCTACAGAAAGCCATCCTCAGAGTTTGACATGGATGAGATGAAGCCAAAGGTTGGCATCTACCAAAGCTCCCAAGAAAAACAAGATGTTGGGGGGGGGGCATATTCTAGCCTTGAGAAGAACAGGCCTGAAGACCCAGAGACAAAGAGAGACTTGCCTTTTCTTTTAAATGACTAGTTAGATTAGAAACTGAGAGACCATCATGAATGTGAACTGATGGACAAGGTCAGTTGGGAGGCTTTGTAACTCCTTTAAAGGACTTGGAATAATGATTTATATACGATGTAATTCTTTGTGGGCTTTTGACCAGGACATTAAGATTTTCTAAGATGCACTTTTTTTTTTAACATATTCCTTTTCAATATATGGTCTTTTTATTTCCTTTTCCTGTCTCATTTCATTAGCTAGAATTTCTAGTATGATACTGAAAATCAATGCCTTGTTCTTGATCTTTGTAGGAAGGCTTCTAATCGTCCCCCACATGATGTTATTTGCAGATTTTTTTTTTTTTTTGGTAAATGTTCTTTATCGAGTTAAATTAAGTTTCTTTTAATTATTACTGACTTAGAGGATTTGGGTTTTTGTTGTTGTTTTTATAAATCATGAACAATTGTTTGATTTTGTCAAATGCTTTCTCCATTTTTGTTTTTGTTCTTTTTATTCTGGTCCTGTAATGGGCTATAATGAGTGAGTTTTAAAAATGTTTATTTTATTTTGTGTGCATGAGTATTTTTGCCTGAGTGTATGTATATAAGTGCACCAGTGTGCATGCCTAGTGCTTTGTGGAGCAACAAGGTATCAGATGTCCTGGAACTGACATTTCAGATGATTGAGAACGACCATGTGAGTGCAGGAAACTGAACCTAGATTCCGTGAAAAAACACAAGAGTTCTTAACCACTGAGACACCTCTTATGCTCCAGAGTGATTTAGTTGGGTTTTTTTTTTTTAAGTATCTTTTTGGTTGCTATGAATAGAAGAGGTGGTGTGGTAGTGGGGTAAGAGTTGGGAAACAGTAGGAGGTCCACTTTCAAATGGAATCTCCAAGGGAGATGGCTACAAATTAGATGTGATCTTTCTCGAGCAGAGAAGGAAGCAACAGTGTTTCCCAAGGCTAGACTGGCAGCTGAGTGGATGGTGCTTGAGGCAGATGGAGAGTGATACAGGAGTGCTCCTATTTGCTGGAATTCTCAGGGTCTGAGGCAGAAGCTGGTATAGTATCTGCAAGTGGGACCTTCTGTTTTCGGGAGCCACTGCACTTTTGTGTCTTGTATTTTAATGAAATTAACTATATCCAAAGGGCCTAAAGACCTTAACAAATCCAACTGTGCATTCAAACAGGTACACCCTCCTTTGACTTGGCTGCAGGAGGGTTGCCACACTGTCCCCTCTGGTCAATCCTTCCCTTGAGTCAGAGCTGGAGCCTCTTCATGTCTCAGCCTTCCAAAGGTTAGAAGCCATCACAGCTCAGCTCTTAGCCACATTCATTCCCTCCAAGGTCTCCTAAGTTTATGTATCAGAAGCTGCTCAGCACTACTTAACAGAGAGCCTCCCAAAGGATCCCTGCATCAATCCAAACCCCCAACTTTCAGGTTCTGAACCAAAACCCTGACTGAACCCATTTCAGACTTCCTGTTTTCCATCACAGACCGATGATAACATCTCTTTTGCTTTGCATTCAAACTCATCCACATCCTGACCATTTCCTCCTACAATCTTCAATGCTATAACTCGGATGCTAATTACCAACATTTTCCTAATTACAACTGTCATACACAGTGGTTGGCTCTTGCTTCATCCCAATGCAATTGACTCTCAATAGAGAAGCTAAAGTCACTTCTTAAACATTTATATCAGATTGTTGCACTTGTAGGCTCAAAACTGATCAGTCTTCCACATCTCCGTGAAAAGTTCAAAGTTGTTTCTTCCATGCTCATCACTGGTGAAGCAGAATCAAGCAACAGAGACCAATTATTGGGTACTGATTTATTGACTTATTTTGTGATTTACTCAAAGCATCATTTGTACTGCCTATTTGTGGAGCATGTCTTCACCTGATACCTGGGACAGAATGACCATGACCAGAGGAAATAGTGGGAACATTGGGTCATGTTGCCCTTAGCAACCTGCAGACTGCCATTTAGGCTTCTGTAAAATTTCGCTTGCTTGCCCATCCCACCTTGTGGTTTTAGAGTATAATACGCTAATACAAACTGAACCCCAATTGAGGCCTTTCAGGTCCTATCCTGGCTGAGTCCATCAGTAACATCTCTGCCCTTCCGCTCTCACTGACTTGGGAGAGCTTATTCCAAAGAGTCCCGCAACAACACCCGAGGCCACGCCTTCTCTCCTCCCAGATCCCTACCGCGTTAGATCTCCAAACACAGGCTGGCAGGCAGGCACTTTACTTGTCTTCTCTGTTTTGAGCATTCTCTTGTTATCAGGTCATGTTCTTTCATCTCTTCAACTCTGTGCTTGTTAACCTCCACTAACCATCTGCTTTGTGTCTTTGGTTATAAGCTCCCCGCTTATTTATAACCCTGCATTATTTCTCTTCAAAGAGTTTGTCTCTTTGGAATGTGATCCTTCCAGTCTTCTTGTCTGACCTTTCATGACCAGCTTGCAAGTCGTGCAAACATTCGCCAGTTATTTTTCTGAAGAGGCAATTGAAGGACGAAGAGTCAATGTCAACGTCCCAGCGCGGTCGCCCAGCTAAAAGCAAAGTGGCTCAGGTGGAAGACAATACTGAGAGGGAGACCAATAGACGCGATGCAGAAAGGAGGTGCTGTGTGGACGTGGACGCATCGGTCCCACCTGCAGACAAAGTGAGAGGGCGCGCGGAACCGATAGCAGGTGTCTGGGCCGAGAGAGACCCTGTCTTGTCTCACGCTTCCAGGTCTTCCCTCTCTCCTCAGCAACCTTTCTCCAATTTGCACCCCAAGTTTCGCAAGTGTGCAGAGTCCTTAGTGTCCCCAGTTGTGTCTTGACCCAAATCCATTAGAGGGGCAAACCATGGAGCTGCGCTACGGCACCACTTGCCTTCCGCGCAGGCTCCGCAGCCAGATTCCTAGAGGTTGAGTTTAAGCCACGCCCCAGCCCCATATGAACCAATAAACGGCCGGATGAGGATGATTGGCACCCGGCGGCGGGGAATTCGGGTCCGGATTAGGCACTCCTAATATTGTGGGCGGGCCTACGCGAGAGGAATCCGGAAGCGCCGCTCGCCCCTGGCCGCTGCGGCCCATCATCACTGCTGGTGTCCAGTATGTCTACTCTTCGGAAACACGGTAGGCAGGAAGGAAGCGCGGAACGTGAGCGCAAACTGGGTCTGAGATCCCCAGGGGCGGAGGGGTTCCTCATGTTGTGACCATTGGGAGTGGTACACTGTTGGGGAGCGTGGGTCTTCAGGGACTCTTAAGTATCTAGGGCAGGATGGGGCATTATGGGCCCTGAGAGTACCCGGGGTCTGCGGGGATGTGGAGTTTGTGGGGCCCTTGGCAACTCCCGTCTGGTGTGGTGGGCTCCTTCTGTTGCTTCTTGGTCGGCAGGGGTCTTCGTTCTCCCTGCGACCTGGACTGGTGGAGCAGAGTCCTCCAGAGTCTCAGTGTCCTCACTTGTCTGTAAGATAGCTCTAGGGAGAAGCTGGCGAGTGGGCACAGGGTGTGAGTGGGTCGGTGGATGGGACAGAGGTGGGAATGACGACACGAGACCTAAATGTCTGGAGGTCTGGGTCAACTTATATAGTTGATAAGTACCTGCTTTAAAAGTAGGAAACTAATTTCTCTGCAAGCAAGAAAATCATGAACGAGTTAGTAAAAATTCTCTCTCTCTCTCTCTCTCTCTCTCTCTCTCTCTCTCTCTCTCTCTCTCTCTCTCGTGTGTGTGTGTGTTCTGTGTAGAAAACTGTATTAGTGATCACCCACTTCAATCCCAGTGAGTTTCCACTTTTACCTAATTGTCTGTGTCCCCTCCCATAAAAAAAGTTAAGACCATCTCAGGGATTAGAAAGGGCATAACCATTTCGAAACATGTGTTGTTCCAAAATGGACAAGAGAGTGCCTTGTTAAGTCCACTAGAAGAGAGTCCAATCACTTGATTGGTTTAATAATATGTTCTTGCTCTCTCCTTCATTCTGAGTTGGTTCCACAGCCCACGCTTCATCTTCTTACATTCCCCTCTGTGTCTTAGATGCTTCTAAACCTGACATTAAATGCTTTTTTCTGAGCCAAGCAAAGCCAACTTTTAAAACATTTATAACCGCACTAAATTTAAATAAAATGGAAGAAAGCTTTTGGTTGTTTTCATCAGTCAATAAACTACCCCCTGAAAATCATCTCTTTTTCTGCTGGAGAGAAAATATGACAAAATGACCTGGTAAAATGTAAGTAGTTTTAAGAATGTTGTGTTCGGAGGGATGAGGATAGATTAATAAATTTTGAATAATACAAAATGTAAATGGGAGAGGCTAGAGACATGGCATAGTGGTTAAGAGCACTGGCTGCTGTCTGAGAGGGTGATGTGCTCACCCTGTTGGAGTCAGAAAGAGAGGCTGGGAGGTTGC
Organism: Sigmodon hispidus; assembly: GCA_004025045.1. Classification (NCBI taxonomy): domain Eukaryota; kingdom Metazoa; phylum Chordata; class Mammalia; order Rodentia; family Cricetidae; genus Sigmodon; species Sigmodon hispidus. The sequence continues at coordinate 19,257 of PVIH01006646.1, forward strand.
GCTAGCCTTGCTGCTGGTCCTGGATATCCACCACTTTGCCCATGATGACCCACAATTAAATAAAGTGTTTCTATTGTTTCAACAACAAAAAAAAAAAAAAAAAAAAAAGAGCACTGGCTGCTCTTCCAGAGGTCCCTTATTCTCAGTGCCCATGTGATGGTTCCAAACTTTCTGTAACTCCAGTTCCAGGGTTTCTGCAAATCTGGCCTCCACATGCACCAGACACACATATGGTACACAGACATATGTATGTATAAGCAAAACACCCATACATGTAGTGTGTGTATGAGTGTGTGTTTACATACATGTGTATGCATGTTTATGTGTGTATATTTATTTAAATATGTACATTTGTATACCTATGTAATATATATTATATATGTAATAGAAAACAAAATGTTAACTTTTCTTCTTTTCTAAACACAATTGCCTGAAGAACCCTGATACTGGGAAACAAGCCCTAAGAAATGTGCAAGACCCGAGTTGAAATAAAAACGCTAAGCACTGCAGTGTGTTAAAGCATGGAACCAGAGCTGATCTGTCTTCACCTTATCATTTGCTGACCCTGCCCCTCCCACCTTGTGTATAGGCATAATGAGGAAAATGCCTGGCAGATGGAGGCATTGTCACTGGTGTTCAGGTCCAGCTGTTCCTTGGACACATTGGATCTTGGTGTCAGGGAGAGGTGCTAGGGTGTTCTTACCTTTAAAAATGGTGTCTTATTCTGTGACCCAGGCTGGTCTTGAACTCATGATAATCCTTCTACCTCAATCTCCCAAGTGCTGGGGTGATAAGCAAAGATGCCAGGCTGTGCTTTACATTGATCAGGATATATACCAAGTGCTGAGCCAATATCCATTCAGCTAGCTAGTGTTTGCAATGCTAATGTTAGCTGTCTCGGGCATGAGCTACAAAGCATGAAGTCCCCTCTCTTGTACAGAGGCACTGATGTAATTAAGGCTATGCCCTGGTGTGGAAAATGGTCTAAGGGAGCCAGACTGTACCTTCTTTGGTCCCTAGTATAGACAAGAAAGCTTGTAAGGCATAGGGGTAATTGAAGAAATGACTGTTAAGTTTTGGGTGGTTTTGTTCTATCTTCTAGAACAGGCCTGCTAATGCATCAGCTTCCTGATGGAAGGGACTCAGCTTAGTAATGAATACAAGGGGTCCTAGGGAAGAGTTGAAGCACTGAGGGTGGTCCTATCTCCACAGCCCCCACCCCACCTACGCATAGGAAGTAGAGGTGGATGGGCCCTGACTTCAGTATCACCTGAGCTACTGCCTCAGAGTTAACTGCTTACAAAGTTGGAGACATCGTCATTGAAACAGGGACAATAACAGCAGTGCTTTGTGAGGGTCAGTCTGGTAACCTCCATGACATGTATGTGGGTCTATAGAGGCAGCTAGCAGGCTGGTGTCACAGTATGTTTCTCAAGGTGCAGGACCAAGCAGCAGGTTCAGGTAGAGAGAGAACAGTGCAGGAAGAGGCAACAGGTTTCTCTAAGGAACAGTGAAGTCCAGGTGATGAAAGATAGCAAGTGCATGAGGCTTCTTTGTTACCCTATTTTAAATGAAGGAGATGGCGGCTACATGTTTGAGGGGCAAGAGGAATACTATAAAGTCCTGCCCTAAAGTCACAGCCTAGGAAGTTTGAGTCCCTAGGAAGTATTAAGTGACATGGGACCAGCAGGCTCTTTTCTTTGGTAGCCTTCCCATCTGCTGAGCCCTCACATGAAAATAAGTGCCACTCAACCTCCCTAATGCTGCCATCCTTTAATACAGTCCCTCATGTTTGGTGATCCAGCCACAAAAGTGTCTTCATTGCTACTTCATTACTGTAATTTTACTACTGTGAATCGTAATGTAAACATCTGTGTTTTCTGATGGTCTTAGGTGACCCCTGTGAAAGGATCGTTTGACCTCCAAAGGAGTCATGAGCTTCAGACTGACAAACACCACTCTAGTTAGGTTTCTAGCCACTGTTTCTTTAAGTTGAACTGAAAATATGTCTAATGAAAAATAGAATTATTGCTATAAAATTGATCTCACGTCTTCAGTTTCTAATAAATACAGCCTGCTGACTTGCCTTCAGAGTAGCATCTGGCATTCCTCAGCTCAGTCTGTTTCAGTGAGAAGGCAGCAGTGTTAGCTGAGTGGTTGGTGAGGGTCCCACCATGGTCTGTGACAGAAGCAACCCTTCCTCCCGGAAGTGTTCTGTTATCCCCACACACACACTAGCCAGTCTTAATGAAAACATTTGCAGCCTCACCTGGGACTTACCTTGTTTATATAGAATTAATTGTGTGGCAGACACCCTTAAAAACCTCTACGAGAAGAGGCTTTGGACAAAGTGTGCCTAGAACATTTTCTTCAATTTTTTTAAGTACTGAAATTTTTGTAAATGGATTTTTGGTATTCGTTTATTTGTGAAACACAGTTTTGTTGTGTCATTCAGGCTGGCCTTGAACATAATTAGAATCTTAAAACCCACAATCTTCCTGTCTCAGCCTTGGACTGCCAAGTTGCAAGCATGTGCCACAATGCCTAGCCCTCTGGTATATGTCTGCTACTTAGAGAGTCTAATCATTTGAATCTTATTTGGAATACTGTTTCCTTTTAATTAAAATTTCCCAGCGTTTGCCAGCTCTTGCTTAAATCTCAGCTAACCATGTTTCCACCTGTAATTCTATCTATTATTTATTGAATTAACATACTGTACTGAAATTGTGAAGTGACAGTGCCATCAGTTTATCCATTTTTTATAGACTGTAAGCAAAGGTTAAATGTGTTGGCTTTTTATAGAAATAAAATGGGGGGAAACTCATTTTTAGGAACTCCTCACAGGGCAGGGCTGGCATATATATATTCAGTCAGCACATTTACACTAGTTTTTACTGAAAAGAAAGACTTCAAAGTATCAGATTCCCATAAACTATACCAAACCTGGGATAATTAAAGTGCCCAATAAAATGACGTGTGTATGAGAAAGAGAGTGTGTGTCTGTGTGTGTGTGTGTGTGTGTATGTGTGCTAAACTATACCAAACCTGGGATAATTAAAGTGCCAATAAAATGATGTGTGTATGAGAAAGAGAGTGTGTGTGTGTGTGTGTGTGTGTGTGTGTGTGCATATATTACAAAGTAATGGGAAAGTGGGATAACCAAAGCTGATGTTTACTAAAGTAATTTGGTTTTATTTTATTTTATTTTATTTTATTGGGTTGTAGTTTTAGGAATGATATTTTTGAGAGCTTTTTTTTTTTTTTTTTTTTTTTTATCATACACCAGAGTGAGGTGAGAAGGGGGCCTTACCAAACCACAGTCAACGTTTCTATTTCTGGGCCTGATGACCCTTGTTAAGCGAAAAAGGTCTGTCATAAACCCATTTGTTTCTCTGGAAATTCAAGACCGAGAAATTACATTTTAAAGGTTGTTTGTTGATATTTCCTATCAGTCTCTTTTGCTCTAATGTAATTTCTGTGAGCATATGGCTCTATCATTGTTACAGCTTCTCATGAACATTTCATTTTGAAATAACTCTTTTTGAACTGATCTCACTTCCCAGATCTCTAAATTAGCAGCTTTTTTCCTGGGGAGACAGACCACATCCATCTACTCACCCCAGATAGGGACCCATGACAGACCAAAATATGGATACTACTGAAATTCAGCTTGGTGAACCGAATGAGTTTTATTGGGGTTACTTACAGAGTATAGATGTGAGGTATGGTGGTTTGAAAGAAAATGGTCCCCAAAGGAAGCACTATTAGGAGGTGGATCTCTGGATGTGAGGCCAGACAGATGAACAGATCAAGTTCAAGGTCAGCCAAGCTTAGGCAGTAAAGGAAAACATAAAGCTGATGAAGATGTAATTAAACAAGAGGGCCATTTTCCAGCCCCAGTGAGAAGCAGAGCTTGGCAGCTTCAGCCACATGGTTCTGGCATTAGAATTAAGGATAGAAGAAACAGGTCATAGAAGTTGACTCTGCCTAAAAACAGATGCTGAGGCACCGGGCATGTATTGGGTGGCCCTACATGGAGGCCCAGTAGAGAGGGCATTATGTGAGGCTGGGAAGCTGTAGCCTGGATTGCCATGGAGAACCCAGGATGTTAGAGATGGCAGAGTTGTGGGGTACCTGCTGAGGAAAGCTGCTAACGGGAATGGAACGAGCCCAAGAACAAAGCTGAATAGAACTGGAGATGAGGAGCATTTTGACATCAGACATGGAGATGCAGAGTCTGGAGTTGGCCCTCCTTGTTTTCAGTCTTACCTTGGTACAGCATTTCCTCATTACACTTTCTTTCCTGTGTTTTTGAATGGTAATGTCTGTCCTGTGCCATTCTATGTTGGAAGTATATAATCTTTTTCATTTTGATTTTCACAGGAGGATTACAGTTAAAAGATTGCCATGCATCTCAGAAGAGACTTTGGACTTTTAAGCATTGTTGAGACTGTGATAGACTGTGGAGACTTTTGAAGTTGGACTGAATGTATTTTTTTTTTTTTTTTTTTTTTTTTTTTTTTTTTTTTTTTTTTTTTTTTTTTGCATTATGATATAGCTATAAGCCTTTGGGGAATGTCGTGGAATGTCGTGATTTGAAAGAAAATGGCCTGCAAAGGATGTGGCACTATTAGGTTGTGTGGCCTTGTTGGAGGAAGTGTGGGGGCAGGCTCTGAGATCTCCTTTTTTCAACTTTCCCTCAGTGTGAGAGTCAGTCTACTTTCTATTGCCTGCAAGATGTAGCACTCTCAGCTCCAGCACCACATCTACCTGCACACTGCCATGTTCTCCTTCATGATCATAATGGACTGAACCTCTGAAACTATAAGTGAGCCACCCTCAATTAAATAGTATCTTTATCAGAGTTGCCATGGTCAGGATGTCTCTTCACAGCAGCAGTAAGCCATAACTAAGACAGTCTTTTATCACTTCTACATGTATTTATAATTTATTTATACATTTATTCTAATTTTAAGTAAGGCATATTATACACACAGATAACAAGGAGTAAATATTTTTGTGATCAAAATAAAAAATTTTTAAAATATAAAAATATGTATTTTAATTTATAGGCTATAATTTGGTGGTCTTGGAGATGGCAGAATCCCTTTTTCTCTCATAGAGCTTTCATTTCTTTTTGTGGAAAATAATATTATAAAAGGGGAAATTTTTATTTTTGTATTTGGTTTGTTTTTACATAAGAGTTTTTTTTTTTATTATTAAAAGCACATACATTCTTATGATCAGTGAAATTCTGCCACTAGAAGCATCATGCGTTGTGCTAAGTACAATAAGCCAGACACAGAAATACATGCTTGTGTTTTTACTCCCTTGTGGCATCTGCATCTGAAAACTTAACAGCATAGGAAAGTCAAATGGTGGCCCTTTGAGGCCGGGAAATAAGCTAGAAGGTGGTTAGTTCACATAATAGTCATCTAAATGCAATTGGGAAGAACAGATAATTTTTAGGGTGTTACTTTTGTTTCCCATTGTGTATATAGGTGTCTGTCTGCATGTGAGGTTGCGCATGGGAGTGCAGTGTATGTGGAAGCCATATTCCTCAGCTGGAGTTATAGGCACTTCTGAACTTGGGTCCTTTGCAAGAGTAGTACATGCCCTTAACTGTGGAGCATCCCTCCAGCCTCAGGAAGAATAAATACTATTTTATGACACAGCCAGATAGCTATGATTTACTTTGCATTGTGCATTTTGCAATAGCCTATCATATTCTTTATAAAGAAGAAGAGATTCACCCAAAGGCCCCAAGCACAAAGGAATAACATGAAGATATTTATTTTGATTTTACTATTATCTATTTACATGTATTGAGGTGTTTCAGTGTTCCTCGTAAACATATAGCCATTATGTGTAAAGTAAAGGGATGAATAAAATAGAAAAGGAAGTTCTGCACTCATTTTGTTTTTTATAGTAATAAAAATGTAGATAGGGTTGTGAAGCATTACAGAGTGATGTGACACTTTCTTACCGACTCTTCTTTCTTGGGGAAAGAGGTTAGATCACTGGTTCTCAACCTTGCTAAAGCTCCAACCCTTTAACACAGTTCCTCATGTTGTGGTGACCCCCAACCATGAAATTATTTTTATTGCTGTTTCATAACTGTAATTTTGCCACTGTTATAAACCATAATGCAAACGTCTGATATGCAGTATGTCTGGTATGCGACCTTGTAAAAAGGTTATTTGACTCCCTGGGGATCGCAACCTACAGGCTGAGAACTGATACTGAACACAAAATCTCTATACTAGCTTCACCATGACAAAAAACTAATTCCTTGAATGCTGCCATTAACACCTTTGTTGAAAATGGGAGGAATGTTTGTTTTTTACGGTAACTATTTGAGTTTTAAATCAAGGAACTGCACTGAGCAAAAAACAAAGGGGTCTATAGGTTCATTACCAGCCATCCAGTTTACCATGCCTCTGTCTGCAACATGCGTACTTAGCAGTTTTTCCTAAGTGTTGAATTTCCAAAGAACACTCAACTAGGATGGTTTATTTTCATTTGGTTTCTTCCTTTAAATTGAAATAGAAATATAGGGAACCTTTAGTTCTTTCTGAAAATTATATCAAAATAAATCAATTCCCCTGTAGGAAGGAGATAATTTCTGTGTTTGGTGTTGGAACATATTAATTTTAACTGGGATGTTTCTTTCACATTGACCTTTTTCTGTATCTATCATTTCCTGATTCTGATTGCGCGGTCAGCTTGGTAATTGTGGGTATTTTTTTTTTCCCCTGCAGGCTCTTTTTCTTTTACTTCTTTTTTTTTTTTCAGTTGGTATTAAACACCCATTCCCCTGCACATCATTTTCCTCTGATTGCTTTTTGACAGACACTAGAGTTTCAAGTTAGAACTTGTTCCCACTGCTGGAAAAGGAGGCTGTTGATGAGGTGTGAACAAGACAGAAGGCAGGCTCACCTCCAACTCCTAGCTGAGGCTTAGATGTATTGTCATGGGCGCTAAACAATTTTTATTCCATTCACATGAAACTCGGAGCTTTAGAGCCTCTGGGTTCTAGGACAGGAGCCTGCCTCCCAAGGACTAGGTAGATCATCCAGCTCTGCTTTTGTGAGGGTACTTAAATTTTTTTCCAAGCACATTAAAATTTAAACAAAAAATATTGTTACCATTAACTTAATCTGTAGGCCCATATTTATAGCATGTAAACACACACACCATACATACATACATACATAATACATATATACACATATATGCATACAAGCACATATACCCAACAAACAAAAAGAAGCATTTCAGCAAGTTTAATAATAAATGCTTTTTTTAGACAGAGTCTCATATATCACAAATTGGCCTTGATCTCACTCTGTAGCCAAGGATGACCTTGAGTTTCTATTACTTTTGCCTGTATTTCCTAAGTACTGGGGTTATACGTGTTCACCATTGTGCCTGGTCTTATATAGTGCTGGGAATTAACTTTGGGGCTTTGTGCATGCATGACTACCACTCTGTCAACTATGCTACATCCGCTTCTAATACTTTATTATATGTACTGTGGACTTACATACTAAGGCTCAGCCTTCAAAAAAGAATAGCATCCATTTGTGTCTGTTTTTGATATCAATCAAAAAGTTAGCTGGCCAATTAGAAAATATATATGATTTGCTAAAGAAATTCTTATTTATAGAAAATAGTCAAAGAGTTTATAAGTTTTGTTTTAACCTGGAGGTTCAATGTTAGTAGTGAGTACTAAAATGTATACAAAGTTCTGGGTTAAGTGAGTGGCCCAAGCCCTGTTAGTGACAGGAAAGTAATTCTTCCTGTCTCCATCTCTAGACTGTGAGTGCCAGCCTGATGCATTCGCTGCAGCTCATCTCTCCCATTCACACTATAGGGATGATGTTTACTGTTGTTCGCACACATTGTAGGGAGAAAGGAAACACGTAAGGGCAAGGCATAGGGTGTTTGGTTTTAGAGGACAAGTTTTTAGATAGCTGGTCCAAAGTTTTGTTTTCAGTTTCAGCATCCACCTTGTGATCTCCAGTGCAAGGGGAAAAGTAGAATCCGTCAATAAACCTTTCACCGATGTTAGTTGGTAGAGAGTAACTAATGATGTTTTAATTTTGCTCTATAAGTTTTACTCTTTTATAAGTGATTTGCAAATTAAGATCAGATTATTTTCAAAAAATACTTCATGTTGCGGCAGTTGAAAATATTTAGACATTTGCTGGAGAAGTTATTTTAGACATCAAGATATTGGGATTAAATTGGAATGATATTTATCAGTTAAACTTAATGTTAAAGACAAAAATCCTCCCATTTAGTAATGAGATACCATTTTGACATCTCTCTGAGACCATCTGCATTTGTACTTATTCACAGATTTATTTCATAAATAATGCATGAAAGATGGCATTGTAGCTGCTTCTCTCATCACGATGACAAAATAAGTAACCAAAGGAAGGGAGGGGTTGTTTGGGTGACAGCTTGAGTCTGTGGCGAGGAAGCAATGGCCGTGAGAAAAGGCAGCGGCAGCAAGAGCATGGGATGGTTGGTAAGGATGCTGCTGGGTTTAGGGAGCAGAGGGAAATAAATGACTGCTGTTGCTTAGTTACGTTCACCTTTCCTTTAGTTCAGCCTGGGATCCCAGCCCATGGGATGGCAAGTACTGTCCACACCCAGACTGTGTCCTTCCTCCTCAGTTGTACTGCTCAGAAAAGTCTTTCACAAATGAGTCTCCTAGGTCCTTCTGAATCCTAAGTTGACAATGGAGCTCAGGTATCACAAGCTCACTCCTTGTCAATGTGATACCCAGACACATCAGCTTCCATTTACTTATTTTTATTTACATTGCTATTTTGCCTGCAGGTGTTTCTGTATGCCAGCATCGAATCCCCTGAAGCAGCTCTGAGCTGCTATATGGGTACTGAGAATTAAACCTGAGCCCTCTGGAAGAGCAGACAGTGTTTTTAACCACTGAGTCATCTCTTCAGCCCCACACATTGGCTTTAAATGGTACCATTGCACACCTGTCCCCCATAGGCTTATGGCCATTTTGTAACATGCATTCATTCCAACTTCAAAAGTCCCCATATTATTTATTTACTTATTTATTTTTATTTTCTGTATATCAGTGTTTTGCCTGCTTATATGTATGTGTATCCTATGCACATCTGATGCCTGCATATGCAACAAGATGGCATCAGCTCTCCTAAAATTGGAGTTGCAGGTGGTTGTGTGTTACAAGAATTCTGGTTGTAGTAAAGGAAACTCAGCCAGATAACAGGGGAAGGCTGGAATATCAAAGAGAGCAACAGCCCACAGTCAAATCTCACCCAGCTGTCTTCCAGCTTCCCAGCTGTCATGAGGGTCCTCTGCAAGAGCAGACAGTGCTTTTTACCTCTGAGCATCTCTCCAGTCTTCACCTCCCTATATTCTTAAGTCTCAACATTGTTCAAAAGTACAAACTCTCTTGTGACAATCTCAAGAAGAAAATGTCACATATTTCTAATACAGCAGCATACACTAAGTATTTCTGTTCTAAAAGGGAAGCCAGGACCCAAGCAAAACGCAAACCCAGGAGGACAAACAGCAGATGTTGTAACTCTATGTCCAGCACCTGAGACTTGCAGGAACATCATTGGGGCTCTCGTAGCCTTGGCCATTCCTGCTCCTCCAGCTCTTCTACCTCCCTTTGAGCTCTTCTACCTCCCTTTGGGCTGGTTTTGAATGTATCTGCACCTTTTCCTGTTGGGCTTCCTCTGATCCTGGCATTTCTGAGACCCTGGAGTCACCATTGTATCTTCGACTTTAGTTTTGCAGCTGTATTTAGTGACCTCCAAGGGTTTCCTTGTAGGAAATTCAACTCTACCATACATTCTTCTCAGCTGCTTTCTGGAATCTTGTTAGAAACCTCCATATCCCATAAGCCTTACATTTTGTATACTTGCAAAACTAGCGCCATGTGGGAAATCCTGTCAAGTTCTCATTATTTTGAGATATTATCTGGCCTAACAGATCTGTAACAGGTCTGCCTTTGTGAATGACCCTGGGACTGTCTAAGGCTGTTTGTTTATTTGTTTGTTTTGGGTTTTGCAGTTAATCCCTTCCATCATTTTTATTTCATACTCTTTGAAATACATCTTCATTTTTATATGTTGGATCCCTTGATGGGCAAGGTCTTTCCTTCAGGACACATACCTTGTCTTCTCAGTGTAGAGCATTTGGGTTTCTTTTTTAATGGCTGCTTTCTCATCTGCCTTATTTGCAACTTTAAACTTCTCTATGCTCTCTTCCTCACCAAACTGACGTGTGTGTGTGTGTGTGTGTGTGTGAGAGAGAGAGAGAGAGAGAGAGAGAGAGAGAGAGAGAGAGAGACCCTCATAATGGAATCTAGCCTTGTTACAAATAGAGCTCTTATTGGGCCTCCCATATCTGTACTTCTCTTAGCAATCTGGTTTTTTGTTTGTTGTTTGTTTTTTAACTACTGGAATGGCCATTTATCCTCTACTTAGAGCACTTTCAATTTTCTCTAGCTCAGATCACCAGACTTCCACACCTTTCCCATAAGCCTGTTCCAAAGGCCTGTGAACCACATGATTAGGTCTGTCAGCACAGCATCCCACTTCTGATACCAATTTTCTGCATTAGTTACTTTCCTCATTCCTGTGAGGAAAATGCCTGTTAAAAGCAACTTAAAGACAGAAGGGTTCATTTTGGTTCACAGTTTGAGAGTGCCATTCATCACAGTGTGGGAGTTACAGCAGCCGGAGGAGGCAGCTGGTCACACTGGAGAAGTGAACACTGATGTTCTGTCTGGTGTGTGTGTGTGTGTGTGTGTGTGTGTGTGTGTGTGTGTGTCATTGTGACCCTCCCACAGATGATGGTATCCTGATATTAAGAGTGTATCTTCTTTCCTCACTTAAACTTCCATGGACATCCCTCATACCCACAGATTGGTGTCTTCTACATGCTTCTGAGTTTAGTCATGTTGAGCATTAGAGTAGCCATTACAGACAGTAGGACACAAAGCCATCATCTGCCAACATTTAATACCAGCATCCTACTTTACTCCCATTTTAAATGTTCATCTTACCATAATATTTACAGCAGGATAGTGTACATGCCACTTACAGAACATGTCCCTCTTACAGAGAAGTAACTGGAAGCCAAAAGTAAGCTTGTGAGTGATAAAAATCCTAGCATGACATGCAAGTCACAGTAGCCACTTTGGCTTACAAAATGCTTACTAATAGAGTTTGAAGTAGTGAAAGGTTTCCTCTTTGGTTGTTGTTATGTTTTGCTTTGTTTGAACACAGTTCAATTTCAATTCACAAAGGAAGTTTGCTCCCTGGTCCTATCTTGACTCTCTCACACTTGAAGCTATATGACATTTTTCCTATTCTTATCTTCTCTATAAAAGTTTTAAGGACCTTCATACTTAAATTGTGTTTCTATTAAAATACAAACTCATTTTTTTTGCATTTTTAAGTCTTTCAATGGACTTCTTGATAACTCAGGTCATTATTGTTAATATTAGTTTTGTCATCTTACATGTCTAATGATGAAGATTGGTGTGGCATGGATGTGCCTCTTTTTGATACATCAACATTTTTGTTGTTAGTTATGTCTGTGTTGCCTGAGTTTGCTATTCAGATTTGTAGGGGTTTTTTCTCTTTTAAAGACTCCTTTGTTCTTGGATTTCTTCATTTGTTTATTATGTGTGTACACACTTAGATGCACACACCAAAATAACAATATCACACAACAGTTTTGGGAGTCCATTATCTTCTTCTGCTATGCTCCGGGGAGCTAACTGAGGTGGCCCGGCTTGGCAAGAAGCACCGTTACCCTCCAAGCCACCCCACTGGCCTTCTAGTTTGCTTTCTAGACTAGACGTGGCTCTCTGTGACCCGCAACTGCTTATTCCTGCAAAGTAATCAGTAGTTTTAAGCAAAGAATAAATAGGAATAGATTGTATTAAGAAATGAGCAATTATATCCTCCTGTCCTGGTGGAAGAGAAGGTGCTGACTGTGGGTCTAGACAGGGAATGGTGGATGAACTGCTGTAGCCTGTGGAACATGGTGGATGTGTGTTCACTACAGTGGAACAGAGCAGAGGGCCCCAGCCCACAGGAGCAAACTGCTAGTATGGAACAATCTGAATCTGAAATATGTGAAAATAGTTTAGAGCTCTAACCCTCAGAACAAAGAAATATCTATTAATGCATAAATGGATGAGTAATAAAAAGTAATAATCTATAAACCATGCAAATGTAAATAGCTTCCTTAAAGAAGAAATCTCATATAACAAATATAGAAGGAATGGGAGTGTTGAAGCCAACACTGAAGTCTGCTGACTGTGCCACAAGCAGAACCACAGTAACTGAGAGGCATGAACCCCTAAATCTCTCACCCAAGATAAGTATTCACCAGGAAGGGAAACACAGTAAGTGTGCAGGAAGAAATCCCCAAAGATTTACTCACTCATCATGGCCGAGGTTAATGTCAGCAGAAAGCAGACAGGCTAACACTCGCAACCCTAGTTGATGCCTTGAAAGCGTCTCCCCATAAATGACAGCATGTCCAATTTTAAAACTTCAGCCTGATACCAGATAGACCAAAATTAGGGATAGTCTTCAAAATATCTGACATTGATCTTCAAAAAGCATCAGGAACATAAATAGCAAAGAAAATAGGAGAAGTGAATGCTGGTTTATAGCGGGAGAGGGAGGTGGTGAGGACTAGAACGGATTTTGCAAGCCAGTAAGACTCAGATAAGCCTGTACCAGCATGTGCCAGTGTTGACAGTTGCTATATGTTAGGTAAGAAGCTGGTCTCAGGGGACGTGAAGGGTACACAGGGGCTCTCTGTCGTCCATAGTTTTATAATGTAAAGTGGAAAACAAATCATAGCTCTTGAAGATTTCATTATGTTCAGAGAGAATGGCTGGTTAGTGAAGACCTGAACAAATGCCATGGTGATTGCATTGGCCAGGGTTCCTGTTAAAAATGTGGGGGACAGTGTGGGTTAAGGTCTCTAGACTACTGGGAGCCAACAATGCCTTAGCCAAGGAGAGACTAGCCTAGGAAGGCACAAGGTTTGAAAAAGAAAAGATAAGTTGAGGCTTGGTTGTTAAAATACCGGAGAGTGGGGGGGTGGTGCTGAGAAGAGTGTTGTTCTGTGGGCTGTTAGAAACAGGGGTCTAGAAGTAGGCAAACTAGAGACAGCTTCACCTTTTGAGGATATGGTCAAAGCATGTGAGAAATTGAGCAGGCAGAACACATACAAAGGAGCAAGGAGCATAGGTAAGGTCCAAGAGCATCCTGCTACTCCCAGGGAGGTGGGTGAAGAAAGGGCAGTTAGTCAGACCAACCAAGAGAATGATACAGACTGCTGAGGAGACTCCTGGCATTCGAGAGCTCTGTCACAGCCTCATCCATAACCCAGACCACTCCTACCCACCTGAAAGTTGCTCCTGAGTAAGAACAATCTTTTCTAAATCCCTAGAAAAGATGCAGCCGTTGGCAGGAGTCACACAGTTGAAAAGTGAGGAATAAAGTGAGTGGGAAGCCAGGAGGCGTTGGAGTTCTCTGATCTCGTCTTGGCTAACTGTGATAGCAAATTCATCAGGACTTGTGGGTCCTGCAGGGCACAGCTAGAGACTGCAGCTCATCCCCTCTGTCTTCTGTACGGAGGAGGCCGCCATGCTTTCTAGTATGGCCTACTTCACATTGGTCACACGTTTAAAACAAATGCCCACTGTTAATCATAGGCTCATTCCTTACTTTTTGCCTTATTTTTAAAAGTCTCTGTGGGATTGATTCAGCTGTATTAATCTTTGATCTTTAGCACATTCCTATCATATTGTTTGTGTTGACCCAGAAAATATATATATATATATATATATGTACACACACACACACATATATATCTTTCCTTCTTACTCCTTGGCTGCCTTTGTGGCTGGGTAGCTGGCCCCTGACATCCTCTTTTTCATCTTCTTTTCTCGCTCCTTCCTCTCTTCCCTAGATTTCTCCTCCTATTTATTCTCTCTGCCCACCAGCTCTGCCTAGTTCTCTCTCCCGCATATATATTGGTGTTCAGCTCTTTATTAGACCAATCAGATATTTTAGACAGGCAACATAACACAGCTTTACAGAGTTAAACAAATGCAATATAAAAGAATGCAACACATTTTTGCATCATTAAACAGGTATTCCACAGCATAAACAAATGTAACATATCTTAAAACTAATATTCCACAAGAGTGGTATATTACAAAATTAATGTCTAAATATTAGTAGCTTTCCCATAGAAGACAGACAAAGAAGTCAGAGAAACAGTTCTGTTCCCCAATACAAACAACACACACACTACACACACACACACACACACACACACACACCCCAGATTAGGGAGGGGGAAGAAGAGCAAGTGGCATAAAAACAAGCCAAGAGAGTGGAAGACTTAATCCAGTGAAAACTTTTAAAACACCGAAGACATGATAGAAGAAGACAGCAGCGATGGAGAGACCTCCATGCACATGCATTGATAGGATTAATCTTATGAAAATTACTTTCTGTTCAAAAGCAGTCTACAAATTCTATGCAATCTATCAAAATTCTAACACAATTCCAAACAGAAATTGAAAAAAAAAATCTTAAGTTGACATGGAAACCCTAGAGACCCAAATAGCCAAACTTGAACATTAAGAACACTGCTAAAGATATCATTTCAGATTTTAGTACCACTGAGTCTGAGTAGCAAGGCACCATGGTGCCTGCCCAAAAACAGACACACTGATTGGCTACAATTGAATACAATTAAGGACCTAGATGTAAGTGCAGCCACCTGATTTTTGATGAAGATGTCAAAATCACACATTCTGGCCAAGGATAGTATCTCTAATGGTGTGGAGAAGACTGGATATTTAAATGTAAAAGAATGACACATGGTTCTTTGTTCTCACTCTGGACACAGATCAGTTCAGAATCAATTAAAGAGTTCTGTATTAAACCTGAAACAGAAACTTTTAGAAGAAAAAAAGAATAGTAAGTGCCTTTTGAAAAACAAAACCAATGCTGTATTTGCTACCAGTGAAACACGTTAAAGGGATTACTCCACACAAATTATCTGAGAGTATGATGGAATATTGGAGACTTTCCTTTCATAGCTAGAGTGTTTCTGTGTAGCCAAGGAAATCTTATCTACATCATCTCCCAGCCACTCTCAGTGTCTTTTCTCATATTTCATATTGCAAATGATTCTACATCTTCCACTGCCTCTCTGAAGGTTCTAAGATACTTAAGCATCATAAGAGTGCAAACTAAAATAAAGTGGAGAATTTACATATTCATGCTAAAGCTGTTGGAGCTGTACAGAATTGTTTCTCCAATGTTAGCTGACAGCCAGTTCAAAGGAGAGAGACATCGGAGAGTATATTGCCCTTCCGTGTGCTGTTGGTCTCCTCATAACTGATCTTCACATCTCAGACTATAAGAGGTATACAACCTACATGTGGATTGTCTGCCTCGCTGATTCCTGGAAGCTAGTGCCCACTCCACTGTATGATGGCTCATTGACTGTACTCATTCATATAGGAGAAAGGCAGTGTATGGCTGATCCCATCAGGGAAAAGCAGATTCCTGGAGCATAGGTGCCTCCCTGCAGGTTCAGTAACAGGTAACCCCGAGTGCTCTTGATCCCGGACAGGCTTAAGATCCTCCCCTGTTTACAAGTCTGTGCCTTGAGAAGGCCAACAAACAAAGACAGATTATCCTCTGAGCAGTGGCGTCATTTGAGGGGCAAAGAGGCCATGGGAGGTCTTCTCCAAGCAGTGTCAGCATAGGGGTTTGAGAATACATGCCTAGGGATTCTCTGAGAGCTAGTGACCAGAGTTGGAACCAGTCATTGGCTTTGGGGTAGCCTTTGTTTTGAATGAAAGCCATATGTAATTTAAGTAAATATAGTAAGTAATTTCTATTATTAATCTGTTCCCTTTGTAGTGTTTACTGAAAAAGTGCTGAAGAGACTTTTTCCTGTTTCAATTGGTCAAGATAAGAGGACACCTCAGACTCCTGCTTTGGAGACACCCCCCAAGAATGTGACCCCTGAGGCAGTGCAGCCCACACATGCTCAAAGGCTGACAGGTAAGGATGGATTGCAGATATCAGCAATGATTTTATGAAATGGTTTCCATCTATTGCAAATAGAAGTTTCCTTGATCAAGTGTATGAATTACACTTACCTATGAGTATCAGGATAACTTTATAGAATATAGTTAGGGACTGTGCTGGTTTAGAAAAGTTGTAGGTTCTTCTCCAAGATTCATGACATCTCTTATACCAGATAGTTGGATAAGTTTTCCTTTTATTGAGTACGTCTTAAGACCAATTAGATTGTTGGTTACCACCAAAGTGAGTATGCCATTACTGCACCCTTAGGGTTATTGTGACATGGTGACTGATATGGTATGTAAGTATCATAGCTGGCCCAGACTATTGGTTGCTTCTCTTCCTTGGAATCTTGCATCAATCTTTCTGGTACCATGAAACCTTGTCCTCAGGGAGGAGGCTGTCAGATCATTTCCAGCTCAGCTTCTTGGGGCTCTGTGTCTAAAGTGCATGGTGTCTTCAGCAATTGAGACTTAACCTTCCACTTCAGGGAGGCAATTGGGAAATAGCAATTGCCTAATGTTTTGGGAGTCTCTTGAGCAGCCCCAGTCAACATTTCAGAAGAGGGCGTTTTATACCTGGTGTTGTGGGCTTTTGATAGATAGTCCTTGGATCTTGGGGGAGCATTGTCAGCCCAGATGGGAAAATTTCATATCTATCGCTCTCTGTCCCCCACCCACCTCCCCCTCTCTCTGTACAGACTTATATATATATTATTTTTAATTTTAGATAAATAGGTAATAATATGATCCTTATACTTTGTCAGACAACCTTACAGTTACTTCACCATCCACCCTCCTTCTGTATGTATTTCACTCCTCTCTATCAGATTAAAGCCCAAGTTCTTCTTTTCTTTATTTTCCCCTTAAAATCACTTTTACCTTGGTGTTCCCTTCTCTGTTGCTGGGCCTCCCTTTCCTTTACTGGGTTCTGAAGTTACTCTAGGTTATATGCTCACATGTGGAGACTTAGAGCCAGGAACCACAGACAGGAGAGAAGGTGTGAGATTTGTCTCTCTGGGTCTGGGTTACTTCACTCAATAGAATCTTTTCTAGTTCTCGCCATTTCATTTTTCTTTACAGCTGCATATTTCATTGTGTATATGTACCACATTTCTATTATCCATCCATCCATTGAAGTTTCATTACCTAGCTATTGTGACTGGAGAAACAGTGAACATGATATACCAAGTATCTGTGGAGTGAGGATGTCAAAACCTTTGGGCCTGTGCGAAGGAGGGTAGAGCTGGATAATGTGGTAGATTTATTTCTAGCCTGTTTGAGGGTTCTCCTTACTGATTTCAGAGTTCCTACACCAACAGTGAATGGGGGTTTCCTCCTCCCCACATCCTCCCCAGCATTTGCTGCTGTCTGTTGCTTTGTTGATCTCAGCTGCTCTGACTGGAGTAGGGATGAAATCTCAGAATTGTTTTGATTTGTATTTCCCTAGTTGTTAGGGATGATGAACATTTTTAAGGTATTTCTAAGCCATTTTTATTTCTTCTATTGAGAACTCTATTTAGAAACAAAGCCCATTGTTTATGGGGCCATTTGTCTCTTTGATTCTTTGTTTTCTGAGTTCTTTGTACATTCTGGATATTCATCCTCTGTCAGATATATAGCTGGAAAAGTTGCTATTTTGTGAGCTTCTTCATTCAATTATTTATCTGCACAGAAGCCTTTTAGTTTTATGAAGTGAAGTCCCACTTGTCAATTGCTGGCTTTAATCCCTAGGCAGATGGGGTCCTATTCAGAAAATCCTTCCTACACCGTATCCTGTAATGGGTCGTGTTTTCTGCTGGCTTCAATGTTTCAGGCTTCACCTTAGCTCTTTGATCTATGTGGAGTTAGTTTTTGTGCAAAATGATTTCCCAGGACCATTAGCTAAAAATGCTGTCTTTTTAAATACGTGTTTTGGACATCTTTGTAGAACATTAGATAGCCCTAGTTATACATACTCATGGACACAGGCAACACAGTATTGTTGTTTGTGTTCTCTGTGGTACTTTGTGTGTTAGTAATTATAGTTTTTTTTTTTCTCTCTCTCTCTCTGTATACTTTCTCGACTGTAGTCATTTTTCTCTTCAGCCCAAAATACTTTTCCTTGTGTTTTCTTTAGGTTTTGTCTGTGGGATATAATTTTTTAAGCTTGTGTGTATCGTTGAATTTTTTTTCTATATAACTATGAGAGGTAGCTGGTACTAGGTTGGTCATCATGGTCTTTTGAATGCATTGCTCATACCCAAACTATCATTCATGTTTTATGTTCTATCAGGCCACAGGTACCACTTTCCATGTACCTCATTATCATAGGAAACTCTGAGCTGGAAGCTGGTTTCCTACTTAAGTGGCATACTTGTTGGAGTGGCTGAGGGTATGACCCTTGGTAGAAATACAACTTTTTAAATGTTTAGGACAATTTAGCAAGATATAGGAAGAGAGAGGACTGGAAAACCATAAAGGCAAAGACTGAGCAGGACATAACCTGACACGTACGCCACAACTACCCATTAAAATCAGAAGACTCTTTAGTGTGGGATAAGTGACAGTTGGCATCTGGACTGACAAAGTATGAAGAGGAATAGCTTCTGCAGCCAGGGATAGGGCAGATGATGAGAAAGTGTTGCCCGGAGGTGGTTTGCATCTTGTAGGCGGGCTTTTGACTGTCATGGGTCTTGTAATTGGGAGCCAACTTTCCTTCATTCTCTAAGATGTGGGAGGGAATAAAACTGTGTCAGGCTATGTTTATTTGAGCTTCAAGTTATAAATCTGAGTACTCAACATTTGAAATTGGTTCTCTGTGGTATATTCATAGGATGAAATGTTCCTCATGCATTAAAGTCAGGCTATTAAGTATGTGAGTGGATATTGCTTGACAGGAAGAAATGCATTTCAACCAGATGAGCAAATTCAAATTTTAAATATTCTATTGAGTTTCAATAGTGGCTTTTTTATTGATGGAACTATGAAAATGTTTACTCTTTTCCTTGACAAATAATGACCATGCTTCCTGTAACATTTTGAATTTTCATTGTTATTATTGGGTTTTTTAAGGTACAATAGCCCAGTCCTCAGCCACTAGGGAAATACAAAAGAGGGTGATGTTGGGGGAGAGAGGCATGACATTGCATGTTTTATCATATGAACGTCATATTTAATTGTGCACATGTGTCTAATGTGTTATAGGAAAGCTGGGGTAGGGAGGGCTCTAGCAGGAGAGAGGGACTGGGGACGATGTCTGGGGTGGACTAAGGGCAGGGAGCAGTGATGTCTATGTATAAAAGCATGTATGCTAACTGAAACTGTTTAGGAATTTTAAAATGTGTATATAAGGAAAACCCCAAAACTGGTTTTAAATTTTCCTTGAATAATTCCTGGTAATCCTTTCTGCCATTAACATGAATAGGAAGCAGAGAAATTAAATGTATGTTCATTTAGAAGAATGTTATAATGAGCTCTTTAAGTCACCACGTCCCTTTGAATGTCACCATTAAGGACAACTTTGTTGGAAAAGTAACCACAGGATACATGTAAGAGCTTCATTCCCCTATAGACATATGCATGAAAACGTATCACTTGAGGTTTAGGAATCCTCCCTGGAATTGCATAGTCACATAAGCATTAACACGTCACAGAGTCTCCCACAGGCTAGTGACAATCTTCTGTTGCTGCATTGGATCAGGTTACCTTGCTCTGTAGGTCCATTTACGCATTCGTTTCTGCATCTTCAGAAGTTCGAGTCTGTGTTGAAGTCTCAACTATCTTGATCCTTATGGCCTTCTCTGGTCCTCCCTGAAAGGTGTATTTGGTAAAGTGCACATGAATTTGTCTGGGGAAGTGCAAGCCCCTAGGAGACAAAGGAACGCCCACTGAGTGAACTTGCAGCAGCAATAGAAAGAGACAGAGCTTCCCTGGGTCTTCCTGTGCGCTGCTAGTGACCTGACTGCCCTTTGTATTGATTGTAGTGGCTCAATTTTGTCCTCTGTGGTACCTCTAGTAGAGGGATGCTGTCCTTGGTACTGACTCCAGCCTAAGGGAGCTGTCCTGATCCAGGGTGCTGTCCTTGGTCCTGGCCTGTCTCTACAGTGTTCTCTGCTGCAGAAGCACTGGTGTGCACGTGATTCAGCTCTCCAACAGCCTTTTCAGGGAGACGCTTACTCCAAAAATGGGAAACTAGGACTCAGGCTACATGGCTAGTTATTATGAGTCCTTCATAACCTAACTGTGATGTTAGTGCTTAAAAATCATATTGGGCCCAACAAATGCATTCACCTGCCCAAAATGATGCTGCAATTCCTGGGTTTATAAATTCTGAGAAGTTTTTGTAGAGCTGTCGAGCTTCAGGGATCATATTTCAGATCAGAGTCTGAAATTCTGTGTTACAGAAACAACACCAGGAATTACCACTCAGCCAACAATTTTTCTTACAAACATATTTATGATGGTTGTAAATTAATAAATAGCAGAACAGACACATTCTGCGAAGCTTAAGCTCACACTTTACTGGGGGATGTTATCAAACCTGTGAAGAAGTAATAGAAAATATTTTTTTTAAAAAAAAGCAATAAAACTGTGCCCAGAGTATGGTTGACCACAAAGATTTCCATAGTCTCTGCAAAGAGTAAAGTGGAGAGGTAGCATAATACAGGAGGCAGCTACAGAGATGCATTTGGAATATAGTACACGCTGAGGTCCAGGAGCAGACTCTTGAGGAAAAGGACATTATGAGGACCATTCTCAACTGAAGAACCACTGTGCAGACATTATAGTTAGGAAGACCATGGTGGGGACCGTTCTCAACTGAAGAACCACTGTGCAGACATTATAGTTAGGAAGATCATGGTGGGGACCATTCTCAACTGAAAAACCACTGTGCAGACATTATAGTTAGGAAGAACATGGTGGGGACCATTCTCAACTGAAGAACCACTGTGCAGACATTATAGTTAGGAAGATCATTGTGGGGATCATTCTCAACTGAAGAACCACTGTGCAGACATTATAGTTAGGAAGATCATGGTGGGGACCATTCTCAACTGAAGAACCACTGTGCAGACATTATAGTTAGGAAGAACATGGTGGGGACCATTCTCAACTGAAGAACCACTGTGCAGACATTATAGTTAGGAAGAACACGGTGTACATCATAAAGGAGGAAGAGCCATGCAGACATACAGGATGAAGGTATGAACAAGACAGGCCACCTAGGTGGGGGATAGTGAGACAGACCCTCACACAGTGAAGTGACATGCCACTCTGGCCTTTCTTTTGTTCAGGGTGGTTAATTACTGACTCCAGCTTTTGTCTACATTCAAATGTTTAAGCTGAAATTTATTCAGTGTAAATTAAAATACTGTTTCCTATTGTGCTAGCAGTGTGTCCAGCACTCCCCAGCCAACCTGGAATGATGACTAAGGCAATGGGCACTCTGATATAGGGCATTTTAATCAGAGAGGCATGCTTTCTGGTACCACTAATCCACTGATGAGTTAGTAGCTTGTATTTTCTTGTTTGTTTGTTTGTTTAGTTTGTTGAGACCACCTGTATAGCTGAAGAAAAATGACCTGTCTAAATTCCAGAAGCATACAAAACTTAAAATTAAACATGAAAATATGGAAGTACTCAAAAGAACATCGGAGAATTCTTTCCCTATAAAGTTATACATATTGCCCAGGGTCATAAAAATTGTTAATTATACTTTATAAAATTCAGAAGTTACATGTCAGAATTGCCACATGTCAAGTCAGAAAACAAATAGTGAACTAAAGAAGTATTGAAAACTTACAATGTACAAGAAGTTCATATATTTAATATATAAAAAAACTCATGTGTTAGTTAAAAAAAGGGGGGGTAGATACCTCAGAGAAAAGTGGACAAGACAGGATTATTTGTCATTTCACAAAACAAATATGCAACTGTCAGCACTAAAGAAAGCGATTGCTTTGCTTCTGCTAGTGCGAAAGGAGAAGTGAATTGTAATCCCTTTTCACCCGCCCTGTTGTCATGGAGTCATCCATCAGGTGTGCAAGCCTGGCGATCGTAATTGAAGGCAGGCAGAAGATGGTCAGCTCCAGGTCTACCACCTGGGCCCAGAAGTTCTACATCTAGGCAGGCTTCCTACCTCCTACGTACTAAGATTGGCATGCTCTAAGTTATTAACTATGACATTGTTCAGAATAAAAAGAGATCAAAAGTCTAAATTTTCACACTGGGGGGATAGTTCTAATGTTTTTACACTTATTCATATATTCATGCGCATGTATCATAGTGTGCTTGCAGAGGTCAGAGGACAACATACAGAGCTTGTGCCATAGTGTGCTTGTAGAGGTCAGAAGACAGTACAGAAGTCGGGTTTGCCTGCTGTGTGTGTTCCAGAATTGAACTCTGGCTGTCAGGTTTGGCAGAAGCACTGTTACCTGCTAATAAACCTCTCACCAGCTCGGGGCAGGGGGTGGGGGGGCAGAGTGATGGGGGGAAGGCTGATTAAATGATCTGTGGCACACAGATCCCTGGAAAGGTGTGCAAACCCCTAGGTGGTCCGCTAGAACAGGAGCCAAGATGTGTTATCAGGTGGAAAGTAACAATGAGCTTACTGTCAGATCCACTACAGAAGATAAGACAGAAGTAGTGTGTCTCTCTGTTTGCAGAAATCCATAGCATATGACAACATTCATTGCTTTCCAAGAAAGGACCCAAGAGACCAGAGCAGAGTAGAAGGGGACTTGTCAGGCTCACCTGCATCCTCCTGAACTGTGCCATTGTGCTACCTATGATGTAAAGGTAGAATAACATCTTGTAGAAGGGAACATGTGAAAGTATTTTCAGACCTTCATCACTTAGGCATTTTTCCAATCACATGCCTATTAAAAGAACATCCTGTATGCTTCAGCAAAAACAAAATCAGCCTATCTCAGGAGACAGAGATGATTAGGAAGAGCAGGAAATACAGAGATTGGTTTTAAAAATGTTAGCGATGTGATCAAGTGTTGACTATAACAAATAGATACAATAATCTTTGTTTCCCGAGGTGTATAAGCCACTGTAGCTGCACTAGCAAATCTCATAGAGAGGGGGAGAGGGGCCATTCGAGCACTAACTTTGGATGGAAGTGACCATCCAGGAGCAGGTTGGAGGATTCATTAATGTGACCAAAGGAGTTTTGGTCACAGTTACTGTGGTTGGTAAATGTTTGTGGAACTCCTTGATTTCATTCTAAAGCAGAAGTAAGGGCCACTACAGAAGAGAAGAGCAGCTGGTTTTCGGTATCACCAAGGACAGCAAGATGCCTGGGCCTGCACATGGTCTGTGTAGCTGCTAAGGAGTCACTCAGAGGAGGTGAGGACTCTCTAGTCATCAGTACTGTGGTTTTCTGGGAGACTCAAAGGAGCCATGTTCTGTGGGCATAGACAGGATCATGGTTCTACTAAACCACAGCTGGGAAGCAAAGGAAAAGTGGGTGGGACCATGGGAGGACAGGAGCAGTAGGTGTGGTTCCAGGTGAGCCTACCTCCTGGCAGGATCCCACTAGTAAATAGAGCTGCTCAGCGTATTCCTTCTGCATAGGGATTTCCAACTTCGCCAGCCTCCTTTGTATATTACTAGAGATATGGGCGCTAATGGCTCTGATTAGTGGAGAGTAGACTTCCTGTGTCTTCACTCTTCTCCTCAAAAGATTGCTGATACACGCTGCGCCTCCTGAAGGTGATGGGTTATAGAAAGAAACGTCCACTAGCGATACTACAAAGTGTAACCCATCTTGCCCTTGCTTATGTCCCAGAAAAAGATCTGACACCTACCTTTAGAAAGAGTAAATGTATAGAGAATTGGAAACAAACACTGCTATAGATGGTCTGGTCACCTTCAGCTGAACAAACCAAGGCCCAGGGCCATAGTTTCCTACCTCTCCTGGACATCGCTATGGCAGTGTTGTCCTTTGAAGCTTAAAACCATCTGCAGAGTTAGCATGCGGTCTCCTGCCACAGGAGGACTGTCCCCTGGCACGTTCCACTTCCAAATCTGTTCTTTGATGTGTCGCTATTTTTCATTGTATGACTCATCTCACACTTCGCTTCCATGATGCTTCCTATATCCATTCCAATAATTTAAGTGAACAATGACATTTCTACGTTCTGTTTAACTTTCTTATTAAGAAAGATTTAGTGGTTAAAAGCTTCCAAAAATACTCTGTGAAAAATGATCAAATGTTGATGTTGCATGATAGGATTAGTATACATAGAAGCATATCTCCATCTGCCCTTGATTCTAGCAGAGAATGGTGTAGTAATTAATCAACTGTGTGAATCAAATTAACAGAAGAACCAGAATTCTGGCAACATTCTGAATACTTAGCCTCCAGAGAGTGAGCTAGCTATATTGATGGCAGAGGAATTTGAAAAGGTTTCATGGATTTTGCATTTAAATGTCTTAAAAGCACGTCTTCACTACATTACTTTGTTCTCTCTTGATCACTGTTAGTTTAAAATAAATTGCCAGTTGTTGGTTTAAAATAAAATGTTATTTATTCTGTGAAAGACTAGCAGGGATACCATTTGTGTTTGCCATGTATATGAGAGTCACTTTAACATACTATAAACAAAAATACAAAACTTAAGAGGATTGATAAGAAATGTTGAGTGTGGGAGAGAAGATTCCTTCTTTGATTATTAAATATAAAAACATAGTCAAAGGTTCAGACTTTTCAAATCAGCAGTTCTGTTTCCAAGAATTTATCAGAAGAAATGAAATGGCCAAGCAGGCAGAGATTGAGAGCAGGGTGGAATTATCATTTGGATGTCTAATATGGGTTCGTTTGTTGGTTTGATCGTCACCTGGTGTTGGGATCCTGTAGAAGCTTTGAGCGGCTGGGCTAGCTGGAGTAAGTAGATCTCTAGGGGGCAAGCCTTGCAGTCTGTGGTCTTGCTTCTCTGTCCTGTTTCTGCTTCTTGCTCCTACCTTCCCAGCCATTGTGGATGAACTCTTTTTATTGTGAGCCAAAATAAATACTTTGCTTAAAAGACTTAAAAGTCAGGTACACTTCACAGAAGTGAAGAAAATGACTGATGCAGGTGGCCATAGCCACTGTTCGTAACAGTGACTATCAAAGCCTACTCCCACACACAGAATTCAGGACAGTGACTAACAGATCAATTATAATTTGCCCATCACATATTTTGTATTATTAAAATATTTTTACTTTTAAAGAAGTATGCAAACTAGAATCTTATATACCGTACTACATTATTTTATGATATTTTACCCAATTTTAAATGTTCATGTTATACATATAATCCATGTGAATTGTGTATTGTGTGATGTCAGAGGATTTGTGTGTATAATGGATCTTTTCATTACTGTCCTGAATTTTGCATGTCTGTGTATCTGCATGTACTTATGACTTAGAATGTCTGTGTGCACCGTGTCCATGCTTATGTCTGCACATGGTTGTGTCTGTGCATGCATGTATGTATCTGTAGATTTGTGGGTGTCTGTTCTAATGTGAGGAGAATGTATTCATATTCTCTGTACATGTTACATAGAAAATATGTTATCATGTTATGATAATAAAGAACATGTGGTTTTCCTGGGTTATATTTTCTGTTTTACTTTTCTGAGTTAGTTATATTTCATATCATCTTACAAAAACTCACAAGTTTATATTTTTACTAGCTTAATATGAATTTAAGTAATTGTAGATGGTTCACCTGTCACAACTGGTCATATAGCTGATTTGGTTCCCTGGCAAGATTCTTGACTTTTTAAATTTAGTGTTTATGACAGTGACTTGGTTTTTATTGAGTGACTTGATTTCTTGTCTTCACTGAATTTTATTGGAGAAACAACGCTGATGCAATCCAGGCAAATAACTGTCCATTACATGCTAGTTACTGGAGCTTGCCCTGCCCCTTCCTCCGCAGATGGAGACGTGAAGATCCAGCCTGAACGTCGGCTCTACACCGTGAGTTTGCCTCCTCCAGGGTATACTCCTACTTTACCAGAACCTGCCAGCTGTGCGGATTCCGAAAATGCTTCCAGTGGTGGCGACGCAGAAGGTAAGAAGTCTCCACAGAGGAAACTGAGTAGAGTGTCCATCATTATTTTCTAGTATTCCATCATATTTCTATCTTGTAAATTCACTTCTCAACTTATAATTGGGTAGATATAGGTAAGCATATTATTGTATGATCAATCATAAATTGGGCTGATATGATATTTGCAGTCATTAAAGATGATTACAAGCTTGTAATAACAGAAGAGAGCTTGAGCTAGGAAGGTAAAGCGTGGCAAGTTTATGAGCATATGAGGTGAAGATGAGCAGTCAGTCTGCGGTTACATGCATCACAGGGCTAATGCTTGGGTTAGCAGAACTTCTGCCATGATTTTCTAAAAACTATGAAATCAAAGAATTAACATGTTCTATATCTCTTTGTGGAAAAGATTGGGCTATTCTAATTATGCTTATTGTTGAATGTCTTATTGAAAGAGTATTCCAGCACTTACGCAGTTTATTATTGATGTAGAAGTGCTGACATTTCCAGATGTTATGTTATTATCTTAACATTGAAATAGCTTGTTTTCCTTTTGAATAGTCAATGTGAAAACTTTTAAAAGAGGAACTTTTAACCTTTGAATAAAAGTTCCCCAATTACTATCTACCCTGGAATGATTCTTATCAAGTATAAAGAAAATTTGTACTCTGAATCTTAGTTAATTGGACTATCAAGAAATTGTGTTTTTCTAATACATTGATCTTTGTGGTTTTTCTAATGTTAAAAAAAAAAACAAACAAAAAACAGAAACTGTAAAACCATAGTTGGAATAACTTAGGAATCATATAGTCATTGTTTCAAGCCCTGTCGCAAAATCTTTGAAATATTATCAGATAAATAATTTACATAGGAATTTAACTGTGTGCTTATATGTCATTGTGAGAAATGACATGTGTTTCGTGAGAAAGTGTGTTTGGTTCATTCATGTGCTGTTCATCCCTGTATACAGTTCATTCACTTAGACGACTCCATAACAGTTATTTTGTTCTATATAGTTGATCCAGATGCTGTTGCCCACTGTTGACTCTTGTGTGCTTTTACACCCAGGTGACACTCACTTGGATGCCATCGCATTGAGCTGGCGCTCACCAGTGTGCTGTCATCATGTCATCATACACATGTAGTTCTCCTTCACATATCGCTGAATAGAATTAGATCTCACTAACTCCCTGCACACACCTAACGCTCACGCGCCTCTGAGTAAAACTGGCTGTCATTTTTTGTGATAGCGGGTACAGTTCTCGCTCACGTGTTTTTGTACACATTTGGTTCTTACATGTTGTTACATAATCGGCATTCATTCATGTAGTTACTGTTGTACATAGTTGTCTGCGCTTGTTGTGTTCAGCTGGCTGCATTGCTGATACCCCTGAGGGCAGCCTAATTACTGCAGGGAACTGTGTTAATTAAGAAAGCCTCACTTTGCTATGAACATGCAGTCCATCCTTCTAAGCTAACGGCTGGGACTATGCTAGGATGAGATTCTTTCAGGAATTAGAAACGTGCTGGTGCTAAGTTGGCAAATATGTCTTATAAAAAGGTTTTTCTGTGTGATTAGTATTCCTGGGCCCTTAGTTACCTCTCCTGTGGTCTGCAGCTTTTACACCTTCTGCAGGCGGGATACTGGGAACTGTTGTAGCCTGATGAAGACAAACTTGAATTGAGCTCAGAAATCCAGACATTAGGATTCGTTTCATTGAAACTACAATGGCACTTGGACAAAGTCAATGGCATTGTTACTGTAGCTTTGCACAGCTATTACAAGTTACATTTCTAGTTGATCGATAGTCAGGGTATTTCTGCTATTCACTTCCTTCCTGTCTCCTGTGAGGTAAATGTAGTCATCTTAGTGGTAGGCGGGAACTGTGGATGAAGACCATACCTCGCTGGAGCAGGTGGGCCGAGAGCCTGGGTGCTTGAACAGGCCAGGACTCTCTGAGTCCCACATGCCTTCTCTTTGTTGTCATTTGTTTGTTTTGGAGAATCTTGCTTTTTCATCCAAGCTAGTGTCAAACTCAGACCCTCCCTCCTCAGCCCCCCAGTAGCTGGGACTATAGGGGTGCATGACCACACTCAGCCCTCTGCCAGTTCTCTGGCGGGGCCTCCACTTCCCCAACCCGAATGCCACCTCTGTCCTGATACCTGGCCCTGCCTGCAGAGGATCTAAAGACCAGAGACTAGAGAGCTGCTGCCTGCTTCACACGCAAGTCCCTGCTAGAGGCCCTGGTAGTCTGTATGTCCATTAGTGAGTCAGCATCAACTAGAACCATCACTCCAGTTCTCCGGGTGCCTTTGAACAACTCGTGGTTCTAATTCAGCTGAGAAGGTGACATTTGAACTTTGAGTGCTTATAGCTTATGTCCAAATGTTTCGTTTTTTCCTATAAACTTAAGTATATTTTTATCAGAAATTTTATAAAATGAACATTTAAAAATATTTGAGATGATGGAGTTGGAGAAAACATAAGAATCTGCACTATTTGCCCATATTGACTGTACCCATTCTCTATAATGCAAGGATGTTAGGAGTCCTGGCCTGCATCGCATCAGGCTGGGGGAAGGCTGAGTAAATCCTGCACCCCACAAACCAATGGATTCAGTTAGTACATCTGAAATCCTCAGTACTCATAAGGAGGTACTGTGCATCAGGACAAAGGATGAAGAACCTTGCCGTAGCTTAATGGCGCGCAGCCTTGACAGAGCTGAAGATGAGTCAATGTAGTAGGTGCTGTTTGCTGTGCGCCGCTGAAGACTTCATGTAACACCTGTTCACCTGTGCTACCTGTATCATTCGCGAGTTGGGCCTGGGCCTGGAGACTGAAAGACACAAAGACACACAGACTGCTGGGTCATTCGTGCACTGAGAATGCTGAATGCTGTTTATTGAGACTCAGGCTCAGACTTATATACTCGAGGCAGAGCACAGGTGGAAATTCCCCAGGTGGCCGGAATATCACTGACCTGGAATAAACAATTTAGGCTCACCTGTTCTAACTTAAACTCATCTGTTCTAACCTCCACAGGTAGGAAACCAGAAACTTAGTGGAACTGGGTGTTAAGCATAGAATGTATAGCCAGAAATCCACAGGCCTTGCCTCATGACTTAGAGTGCAGGAAAAGGTCATGCAGGGGCCTACAACTTCATTCATGTGCCATCCTATGGGCACAATGGCATAAGAAGTAAGGATGTCACCACCAAACTTAGTTGGTGAGCTGTCTAGAAAAGTACTTGAGGGCCATCATAAAAGAGGTAGCGCATAGGGTGTGGATGCAGAGCTGGTCCTGAAATACCAGCGAGCCAGCAGATGGGAGCCGAGCCACTGGGACCTCATAGCAAACAGGTGGTACCAAGAAAACAACCAGCTAGTGGGTAGGAACAGATAAACAGGCAGTGAGTCATTGTGGATCAAATTTTCAAGGGCTTTGGAAATTTGACTTGGTTTTATCCAAGAGCTATAACACCACACGCTTCCCCGAGAATCCAGTGGTGGCAGATCCAGATTGGTGGTTGTTCACTGGAAGGGAATGAGGAAGGTAGCAAGTGGCAGAGGAAAGCCAGGGGTGCCTTAAGGGGATTCTGCAGTGTGAGCCTTCAGATTGGTCAATGCTTTGCCTGTATGGGATGATGGGAAGTGGTTGGCTGGTACCAGGATGTCTCAGTGGATCAGCCAAAAGGTACCTGCAGCTTATCTGAGTGGGCAAGCAGGTCAGACTGCTCTGGGGGCAGAGATGCCCATGAGAGGGGACTGGACAGAGCCACCTCTTCCCTTCCCAAGAGCTTCTTGTCTCTGCATAAGCTCACCTGGTGTCTGACACAGTGACAGCCGGAAGACATGAGACTTTCAACAGTAACAGTAGAGTCAGCTGAAAGCCTTGTAAGTTATCTGGAGCCAGAGCATCTAGCACATTCCAAGAATCACATGACCATGTTCATATTTCATGTGGGGATGTTGTTACCTAATTGTGGTTGGTTGGTCTCCTGGCCTGACCCTAGCCTTGGGCTCCTTCTTCCAAGATTGTCACAGTGTCTGTTTGAAAACCTGTTCCTCCCATTTTGGAGTATAAGTCACATGGTGTTTGCTCCCCACCACCACCAACACCTGTCACCCTTAAGCCGCTCACATTCGGTATAGCAATCAGCATGCCTCTGTGGCTTCTATCTAGATGTCTGCTCTTCAGAGTAGGTGCATACTGGAGGACATGAACACACTGGATTATTCCAGAAGCCAGGTGAGCATCTTCAAGTCCAAAACCAATCCTGAGGTGCCTCACAGGATAAATTACATCTTTCCATTTAAACTGTCACTGCGGGCCAAATCACAGTTTTCTTAAAGACAGAACAATACTGGTAAAATGTATTTTGTTTCAAAATTGACATATGTGAACCTTTTAGATTTCTTGAGTTCTCTGGCACTGCTTTCAAACTGTAGATTTATGTCATCTAACTAACCCTCCTGGTAAGGAACTGTTCACCTTGTGTTGCATTAGTGTTTTGAGAAATCCACCTTTCACTGCTGAACACAGACGGCTCAGTTTCTGATTCTCATACCCTACATTTGCTAAACACTTAAGTAGCTGAACCAAGGATGCAGCTTTGCAACAGATAGCAACAAGCCTTGATGCCTTGCCCCGTCTCCTTAGAAACAGCTTTGTAACTATGCTCTCAGATTTCAGTCCCAGCTCTACAGTGAAGCCCCAGGCATCCAAGGAGTCTGCTGTCTTACCCATGCCTTATTGGAAGTACCACTGGGTGATGTCTGCAGTGGATTCAGCTGGTTGCTAACACACCTGTCAGAACCACCACTTTCTTCTCTTCAATCTTCATTTCCCTTCCTGCAGTCAGATGCTCTCATCTCATTAGCAAGGATGTGCCACCTGAAACAAAGGAAACTGGCATTTATTTATGAGGGTGGCGAGCTCTCGTGGTTCTAGAGCAAGCCTCCTGACCCCACCCCATCCCCACCCTCATGGCTGTGGCTTCTGTGGGGTCTAATGAGGACACAAGCCCTGCCTGACGGTGGAACCACACTCAGTCCTAGAGCATCAACATCGACATAGAAAGCTTATGTTTACAACTTATAGGAGTGAAAAGTATTGCTCGTGACAGACTAACGGGCAAGTCTTTGGAAGGAGTGCCTTTTCTGTATGCTCCAATATTTGGTATTTTTTTACTAAATAAAATTTTTCTTGGCTATGAACAGTGCTATCAATGGAAAGTCAAACATTTTAGAAGATGTATAAAAAGTAAAGTGTTATGTCCACGCACAAGGCAGGTGTAGTAAATATCTATTAAGATCTCCCCCATACATAATTATGTATACACATACACAGGTTTTATACAAACAATACTCTCAGTACATTATAGTGGGTTTTTTTTTTCTTTTTGGTGTATGTAGCTATCATTTTCCAAGAAGAATGAAGTCTACTTTAAGAGCAACTTTTTTTATAACTAGCCTCCTTTTTCTCTTTAAACATACAGAAGTTCATATGGTGGTCTTTGTACATAGACACTATCACATATTCACATGCATCGCACTGCCTTAAACCCGTCGGATCAGCTTCTAAAGATCAAGATGCTTGGGAATTCAAAGTTCCATGTTGCCTTAGCTAGAGTTTCTAGTGCTGTGACGAAACATGACCGGAACAATTCAAGCTGTGAGGGCTTATTCAGCTTACTCTTCCAGGTAAAGTCAAGATAGGATCTCAAACAGGGCAGGATCCCGGAGGCTGGAGCTGATTACTGGCTTGCTCCTCATAACTTGCTCAGGCTTTCTCATAGAATCCAGGACCACCAGCCCAGAGATGGCACCACCCATAATGGGCTAGACTCTCCTCATCAATCACTAATTGAGGAAAATGCCCTACAGCTGGATCTTATGGAGGCACACCTATCTATCTATCTATCTATCTATCTATCTATCTATCTATCTAATTATTCTTCTCTCATATAACACATCCCAATGGCAGCCTCCCCTTCACTGCTTCTTCTCTCCCCAGATCCACTGCTCCTCCATTTCCCTTCGCGAAAGAACAGGCTTCCCAGGGATAGCAAACGATGTGACATAAGAAGATGCAATACGTCTAGGCACAGACCTTCCTATCAGTGTTGGACAAGACAACCCAGTAGGAGGAAAAGGGTCAGACAAGCAGGCAAAAACATCAGAGACACCCCCCACTCCCACTGTTAGGAGTGTCACAAAAACCTCAAGCTAAACAACCTCAGCATGTGTGCAAAGGACCTGGTGCAGGTGCATGCAGGCTCCGCGGTCCCCACTTGAGTCTCCGTGAGCCCCATAAGTCCTGCTGTGCTGTGTCTGTGAGCATGTTCTCCTTCCTCTCAGATGACTCCAGCTTATATCACGTTGACATAAAACCAGCCAGGGCACAGGCTCTAAAACATACGAAGAAAGTCTTTTATTTTATTGTTACATTATTCATGTATTTGTGTGTATGCACATGTGTTTACATGTACACACACATCTGTGTAGGTGTGTATTTGCCATGGCATGTATGTAGAAGTCTGAAGTGACTAGTAGCTGGCCTTGAGTTTGCCTGACTGTGCAAAGGGCCTTACAAGCCGCTTCCACCAGGTGGCGCTCTTGCTCTCCTTTGACCAGGGCTCCTGGGCCTTGACTTCGGACAAGAGTGAGCTGTCAGTTGGTTTCCAACTCAAATCATAGGGTTTGAATCATAAAAGAATATTTTTTACAAGATTTCTGTTTCAAAATGTCCCCCACAAATGGCATACTTGGTTCTGTGGTTGTTATGCCTGTATCTACTGCACTATTCAGCCAAGGAATCTTGGGATTCATGTTCTAGTTAGAATCAGGAAGAAGCAGGGTTCTGATTTAAATTCACGCTAATCTTTCTTATTGGGAACATTAGAAAGCCTGAGCAAAAGAGACCCTTTTTGGTGACAGATACCAAGAAGTAAGGCAGATGCCCGTAGGTCTAAATGGACCACGTTTACCGCTTTGTGCTCCAGAAGTCATTGGCTCATGTCTATGAGGATAAACAAGTCTGTCCTGTATTTGGTTTTCAGAATACAAGGAAATCTCCTATGTGCTCTTTAATTCCGCCTCATCTAAAATTCACATTGTTTGCGAACCTCCCATGAGGATATTGGAAATGTAGAAACACCTTTGACAGAATTCTTCCTGGTAGAGAGCTAATAATAGGAAAACAACATATTTTATCAGTAACATAGGCATGTGTTATAGGGACACAGATAATAAATGGGGGCAGGCCTCCCAGCAGCAAAGCATGGCATATCAAGTTGCAGTAAGACTAAGCACCTCCCCTTGTGTTTAGGCTGGGCAAGGAAATCCAGTTTGATTTAGAATATAGTTAGGAATTATGTTAATTTAACAAAATGGCAGTCCTAGATTCCCTTCTCAGATCCATGACCTCATTAGCACTGGTAATTGGTTAGATTTCTAGGACCAGATATGATTTCCCTCCTGTTGAATTGTCCTTACATCCAATTAAATAACTCTTGGTTACTACAAGCATGTGAGTGCCTCAAGGGTAGCTTGCCTTCTGGTCATTGTGGTTCATAGGCGTCACAGCTGGTTAGGGCTATTAATTGCTTCCATTCCTTGGCAGCTTGCATAGTATTATCTATATTGTTCTGAGATTCACTTAGACTACCCTACTCTGACCAACTATTGAAAAAGGAAGTATATGGTTCTTGGTCCTTGGGGATTTTGTTATTCAGTTGTTTTATATTTAATGTATTTCAATTGAAAAAGAATTATGACACTTTTCCTTTTTTTTTTTCAGCCCCTTCTCACTACCCTTCATCAAAGTCCTTCATGCCCTCCACTCTCAAGGTGATAGCCTCTTCCATACATATGTGTGTATGCCTGTATATGTGTGCACAAATGTGTCTGTGGTTACTGTGGAGAGCATTGCCAGCCCAATGGCATTACTTTAATATATACATACACACACTTAAATATAAGATAATAGGATTCTTTGAGGCTTCATCAGACAATTTTAATATCTTAGTTACTTTTCAACTGCTGTGATAAAACACCATGACCAAGGCAACTTATAAAAGAAAACCTTTATTTAATGGGGCTTACAGTTCTAGAGGGCTAGAGTTCATGATAGTGAAAGAATGCCATGATGGTAGGAACAGCTGATAACTACATCTCAACCCTCTCTATGTGCCATGGCTAGAATCACCACTTAGAATCCATTTACAAAGTACCTGCCCAATTCACAGCTCCTTCACTGAGTGCTTAATACACACTGGATGTTATAGATGCTGGGAGAAGGGAAATGAGACCCGGCCCCTTGTCTATTTCTAACTGCTGGTAACAAACACACTGTAATGGCTAGTTAATTGTCAATCTCACAATACAGGATCGCCTGCATTTTATCACAGCGACAGAAACAAAGCTAAGAAAACCAGCTGCCTTCTCCACTCTGGTACCCCATACTAGAAATGGCATATACCATCTGAAACCTCGAAGCCTGTTCCCCCTGCCCCTCCTCCTCCTCCTCCACACACGCACACACACAAGCCACCACCATTGGGCGTTTGTCCCGTACCTTCCGCTTTCTTTCTTCTGTGTTGACCTCTTCCTCCCCATCTCGATGTGGAGCAATATTGCGGAAATATTCATTTGCAATATATCGTATAAAGGATTAGCATTTCTTGAGGGGAATATGAACACTCATGATACAACTTGAACCTTAAGACGATTCTTGGAGAGGGGAACTATCCCACGACGGGGTTCTGATTCACTCCCCGAGAGCACAGGAACAGATCAAGACTGGGTGTCTTGAACCCCTGGTCTCCTTTCACTCCCTGGAGGCCAGGAATCCTTGGTGGTCCCATATCTCCCTTTGAACCTGTGGTCCCTGGTGAGCCACCAATGCCTGGCATGCCTTGGGATCCTGGTCTCCCTGGGCCTGGAGCCCCAGGAGCTCCTGGACATCCTAGATTTGCCTTATCACCTTTTGGTCCATTGATTCCAGGGAATCCTGGAGGTCCCCATAGGTCCCGGATGCTCTGGCAGGCATGGTTGACCCTGATGTCCCCACATTGGAGCACCATTTGTAATAGTAAGTTTCTGGCCTAGCCTAGTCCCAAGGTCTAGACCTGCCTGCTGCTTAGCCCCCCCCTGAAAATGACTGAGATACTTATATTAATTACATGCTCTTTGGCCTATGGTTCAGGCATATTGCTAGCTAGCTCCTGCATCTTAATTCAGCCCATTTCTGTTATTCTGTCTTGTCACGTGACCTGTGGCTTACCTGTGTTACTTTACATGTTGATTCTTGTGCTGCTGGACTGTGTCTCTCCTGACACCACCCTTCTTTTCCTATCTATGCTCCAATTTCCCTGACTGTGAGGAGATGAGACCTCAGTCAGCATCTGCCTAGTTGCTAAGGGTGATGGATGCTTTTTAAGGTATTGCTTAGCCATTTTTATGTCTTCTATTGATGTAGTGGGATTATGTTCTGTTCTATTGTAAATAATTGTCCTGCCTGCGGGTTTAATAAAAAAAAAAAAAAAAATACTGATTGGCCAAAGGCAGACAGGAAGTATAGGTGGGGCTGCCAGACTAAGAAAACTCTGGGAACATCTCAGAGCAGAGCAGAACCCAGAGAGATCAGCAGAGACACCAGGAGACACAGAAAAAAGAAATGTTGCTGAGAAAAGGTACTGAGCCACATGGCTGAACATAATAAGAATCATGGGTTAGTTTAAGGTTAAAGAGTTAGCAATATATGCCTGGGCCCTTGGCTGATCAATGTAAAATTAACACAAGTGTCTGTGTGATTATTTGGGCCTAAACAGCAGTGGGGCTGCAAATGGGTTTGAATCTCAAGGCTAGACCTGAAAGTATGGGCCAGAAATCTAATACAACATATTGAGAATTCTGTTCAGATCCCCAGCTCCTTTTTTATTGGATCATTTGTTTCCTTGACTCTGTGTTTTAAGAGGACACTCTGGATGTTAATCCTGACAGATTCATACCTGACAAAATATTCCTTCTCATTCTGTGAGTTTCTTCTTCACTTGGTTGTATTCTTAGCTGTGCAGAAGTGTTTTTATCCTATGAGGTTCCTACTTGTCAGTCATTGGCCTTGATCCCTTGCCTAATAGAGTCCTGTTCAGAAAGGCCTTACCTGTACCTGTATCTTATAGGATAGTGCCTGTGTTTTCTTGAGCAGATTTTAGCATTTCTGATGGAGGTATTTGATCCACTTGGAGCTAATTTTCATTTTGAGTGATAGATACAAATTTAAATTCTTAATCATGGGGATATCCAGTTTTTCCAGCACTATTTGTTGAAGCTGTTGTGTATGTTTTCAACACCTTTGTTGAACATCAGGTGGCTATAATAATTGATACTAATGTTTGGGTCTTCTACGTTATTCTGATTTTTCTACATGTCTGTTTTTGTACCAGTAACACATTGTTTTTATTATGACGGGTCTAGTGTTTGGGGTGACGGAGTCCTGAGTGAATGTGCTATGTTTCCAGGCTGTCAGTAACACATTGTTTTTATTACGATGGGTCTAGTGTTTGGGGTGACGGGGTCCTGAGTGAATGTGCTGTGTTTCCAGGCTGTCAGTGCATCTCCATCAGAGCACACCACACCCAATACCAGGTTTCCTGTACACGTCTGTGTGTCTGTCCTTCCTTCATCATTGCCCCAGATGCTCAGGTCTCCACATGCTGTATCATACCGTACGTCTACACTCTATAAAATATGTTGTATTCTATTGTGGCAATCCCTCCAGTATTAATAATTTTACTCAGGATTGTTTTAGCTATCTAGGGTCTTTTCTGGTTCCATGTGAACTGGGGGATTTTTTTTCCTTTTTTGTGAAGAATGTTGTAGGTTTTTTGATTGGGATTGCATTAATTCTGTAGATTACTTTTGTACCAATTTATAATATCAAGCCTACCAATCCACAAATGTAATATGCTTTTCCATTCTTATTGTTATTTTTAATATCTTTATCCACGAATTGAAGTTTACTTGGTAGAAATCTTTCACCTCCATAGTTAAGTTTATTCTGGTCTGGCCATTTCAGTGAACTTTAGGTTTAATGAGAGATTCTGTCTCAAACAAAACAAAAATAGATGAAGAGTTATTGATAAAAAAAAAAAAGGCATCTAACATCAACCTCTGGCTTCTGCACCTACCCTCACATATATGTATGCACATTCATAGAAACAAACATATACACCACATATAAAACAACACACATACACTTTTATTCATGCATTTAATAAGCATCTGTTCAACAACCTGTGGTGGAATGTTCTCTGTACGATATAAATAAATGTTTGGACCCATGCAGGGCACCGTAGAAGTGGGTGGAGAATCAGAGGCAGCCAGGTAGGAAGAAGGGGTGGAGTTTTCTAGTCGCCATCTGTCCCCCAAAGAAGAAGCATGTAGGAATTCAGGTGAGCCACGGGCTGCAAGCCACGTGGTGGGTAGATTCATAGAAATGGGTTGATTTAAGAAGAAAGAGCTAGCTAGTAATTTGCTTAAGATATAGGCCAAGCAGTGTAAAGTATATAAGCGTGTGATTCATTTCTTTTGGGGGGCAAAAGCTGCGGGCGCACAGACCAGGCTCCACACCGCCGGCACCACACGTGCGCCAGGTCACAAATCTCCGGACCCAAACAGGCCGGGAAAAACATACTACAACAACAACCACTGTGCATACGGTGGTCTCTTCATGTTTATTCTTCAGAGTACTAATTCCCCTTCCCCCAACTACTCCCAGGTCTTCTCTCCACCACCTGTCTTCATATTCTTTCTAAAACAGCAGGCATGGAGTCTCTTTTATGTTGGCCAGTTATTCCCAAGCATGTCTGTCCTGGCTGATGTGCTGCTCAGTGCCACTCCATTGAAGACCACTGATTTTCATTCTCCCAGCATAGCTTCTTGGTTATGGGTGGGACACGGTGCCCATTTGCTCTTCTCTGCTATAAGAATTTTGTCTAGTATGAGCTTCACACAAAGAGAATTAAAATATTTTTATAAATATTAACCTAGAAAAACTGGGCCATACTTCAGTGTATCAGAGTTTTTTCAAGAAAGAATTCAAGAATTAATCTTATTGAAAGTAGTTAAATTTGTCCCCATACTTTTCAAGTATTCATAAAGTAAATATTTAGTTTAGCAATGAAGAAGTGTTTCTTTCTTAATAAGAGCTAAAGTCAGTCTTTCCTTAGATGGCATCTGTCTTAATCGTGTTAGGACATATCCTTATTATGATACAAAACGCTGATCAAAACCACCTTAGAGAGGAAAGGGTTTATTTTCCTTCACAGGCTGCAGTCCTCATCAAGGGAAGCCAGAGAAGGCACTGAAGACAGGAATCTAGAGCCAGGAACTGAGGCGGAAAACCTGGAGGAGTCTGTTTACTTGCTCCTTCCCGCCAGCTGTCTCAGCTGCCTTTCTTACACAGCCCACCCTCACATGCGTAGGGATGATACCGCCCACGGTAGGCTGGGCCTGTCTGCATCAGTGAGCAATTGAGAAAATGGCCATTGGTGTTCCCACAAGCCTTCTGATGGAGACAGTTCTTCCCCCAAGGGTCCTCCTTCCCAGTAGTGTCAAGTCACAGCAAAGCTAACAGAAGAGTATCTAGTTATTATCAGACAGGCATTTACAGTCATTAGAAGGTCAGTGTCTGCCTCATCATATTTTACCTCCCACTCCCTTTCCAATACCCCTTGTCTTCTTCCTTGTCTTCAGAAGCACAGGCTGAACTGAACTCAAGGCTGCTTTAAAGTAAGCTGTGAGAATTAAAATGATCAGAGGCTCTGGTTATTTTTAGTGCCTACTTCCACTGCAGCAGTTTATCCAGAATGTTGTTCTAAACAGCAGCTAAGAGAATTTCAGCAAATTTTGATTATTATTATTTTTTAATTATAAGGTCTTGAGTATGTCTTGGGGCTATTATTTCAAACTTGATGCTTCAGAAATTATAAATAGCCAAGCCTTTCTGCTTTCCTCGGGCACATTTTCTTACAGCTTATATTTGTCCTGTGTGCAGAGGGTTGGATTGTGGACCTTTGGAGCTTTGAGTGGATGCGTAGATAAAATCCCCTAAGAAGGCAAGCCAAAGACTCCTTGGCGCAGCCTGAGGGCCCGAGTCTCTCAGGGAGCAGGAGAGACGTGCTGGGAAAGGTCTGGGAAGTGGCTGATGGGAAGCTTAGTTGTTCTCACCTTCTCAGCTCTTCTTACTCTCTGCTGTGACCTTCCTGGCATCCGAAAACTGGAGTCTTGAATGCTTTTCCTTCATTCAAGTCAGCTTTGCTCCACTGGCAAAGCTTAGGCAGCTGTGGTAAAGAGTCAAGAATGTCTGTCTTAACGGAGACCATTACAGAAAGCCACAAATGGTCAAAATGCAGAGAAAAACTGGCTAGGGTACCTGTCCCCAAATGATGCATCTATAACACAACCCCTACACCTGAGACTCAGCGCTAGAGTAAGGGATGGCTTTGTACTGTGTGCTTTTATGGGAAAGGCTCCAGTGGGCTCCTGTGCAGCCAAGGTGCTCAGCTGACTTCTGTAGTCGCTACCTCTGAACACATGTTGCATAGACAACAGGAAGAGCCGACTCAATAGCACAGATCATCTTGTCCACCTCTGTGTACAGATAGAAAGTGTGAATTATCCAGCCCTGTGTGCAGCCTCTGGTGAATGGTATGAACTCTGGTGGCTGGCAACTGATGTGCCTCCTGGAGTTTTGCTTATCATGCAGTTGGGGAGAATAGCTATTTCCATAGTGAAAAAACATACAATTCCATCTTGGCAATATGAGAGGTCTGCAAAGAATAACAGAGCCGGAAATGGCTTGGTCTTAGCATTGCTGTGTGCTGATTGCCCCTGTGGACTCAAATGCACAGGGTAACCAGATTCCCGATCTCGTGAGATCTCCCTTGCACCAGAGCTCCTCCACTTCTGTGAGGAACGTACTCACCTGGCTCTCCACACCCTGTCCTTGACAGCCAGTCATACTTCCCAGCACCTGAGAGCCTGCTAGCAAGGGTCTCCACGGCTGGGTCTTAACTTGTACAGCTTCAGTTTGAAAACTCTAAGTATCTGATGGAGAAACAGAAGAAAAGAAGGCCCCTGACTGTTTTGTAGGCCTTGAGATGATTACATTGGAGCCATCCCTTCATTTTAGCATTAGATAATGATTTTTTTTTTTTTATCAAATAGGCTTTGTTTACTGCTGCTAAAAGAGATGCCAGAGGCATGCTGTGTAATTTATAATGAACACATATGTGTTTGCCTCGTGTTTCTGGAGATTTATTTATTATATATACAGTGTTCTGTCTGCAGGTATGCCTGCATGACAGAAGAGGGCATCAGATCTCATTATAGATAGTTGTGAGTCATAATGTGGCTGCTGGGAACTGATCTGAAGACCTCTGGAAGAGCAGCCAATGCTTTTAACCTCTGAGCCTTCTCTCTAGCCCTCCTGTGAACTCTTAAGATTAAGAGGCCACACCTGATGAAAGCATTGGTGTTGTGTCACCGATGGTGGAATGCAGGGCAAGATGGCCAGGAGGGAGAAGAGGGTAGACTCGTCCTTTTAATAGAAGCCTACTCTATCAGTAATGGCAGAATCTTACAAAGACAAAATTCTTATGGCCTGGCCTCTTTCCCAAAGGTCTTGCTTCTTTATATGGTTGTGTTGGGGTTGTTTCCAACATAGAAACCTTGGGTATACATTCATATCATTTAGAGTATATTTTATTTATAAGCCTATTTCCTTTTGTTTTCTAAGTTCTGCTAGAAAAATTTAGAGGACATGTATGTAATTTTTTAAAAAAAAGTAAGAAGGCTGTGCATAAGAAATAGTGTTACAGTAATTTTATATCTTGCACTAATACACAAGGACTAACCCAGCAGTACCCAGAAGACAAAGTTTGAGGGATCTCAGATTCAAGACCAGAGGGAGCTGCATAGTACATACACACTGTCTTAAGATGGAGGATGAGCGGGGAACTTGTATAAACACTGAGGATTGTTTTGTTTTGAGGAACTAGAGACCAAAACCAGGATTTC
Organism: Sigmodon hispidus; assembly: GCA_004025045.1. Classification (NCBI taxonomy): domain Eukaryota; kingdom Metazoa; phylum Chordata; class Mammalia; order Rodentia; family Cricetidae; genus Sigmodon; species Sigmodon hispidus. The sequence continues at coordinate 60,523 of PVIH01006646.1, forward strand.
ACAAGGCTAGAAAAGTATTCCTTCACTGAGCATCATCCCATGCCCTAGCTAACCCTATGAATGCAGTTGTACTCTGCATTTGGAATCTTAAAAGTCAAGATGTATTAATTTCAGTAATGGTTTTACCCTCCACAAATATTTTTTTACTGACGATATATAGTACCTCTGTTTCTAGTGTTCTCTCTCTCTCTCTCTCTCTCTCTCTCTCTCTCTCTCTCTCTCTCTCTCTCATCACATACACACACAGAGACATGCTCTAGAGCCTTCTAACATGGTCTATATTTAGGAATATCAAAGGAGCCAATGACACCCTTCTTCAGGATTCTGACAACATGCTTCTCCTACAGCACACCTAGAGCTAGTGCCAGACCCTTTTGCCAGGGTCAAGTGCATCCATCCCAAAGCAGTTCCATGAGCTCCAAGGAAAGCTGACAGATGCCCCTGTAGATCCTGGTCAGGGACTTGTCACCATTACCAAATACCTGAAAGATGCAACATAAGGGAAGACAGGTTTATTCTGGCCTACGGTTTAGAGGGTGCTTTCCATCATGTGGGAAGCATGGCAGCAGGAGGGGGTCAGATGGGCACCAGCCCGGGGACAGAAAGCTCTGGCCAGAAGCCAGATGGCCTAAAGCTCTTAAAGTCCTGCCCTCAGTGGCCTATCCCCCACCCCCGTCATACTCCTTACACAAAAAGTCCCATGACCTCCCAAAACAGTACCACCAGCTAGGAGGAAAACTGTTCAAACATGAACCTTTTGGGGCACTTTTGACATTCAAACTATAACACAGAAGGAGTGTGGTGGATCACTGTCAGTGTGCAGACCTGTATACTCATCTGGTGGCATGGTGGGTTGCTGTCACTTTCTGGGCTATGTTTGAGACTTCCAGGTCACTATTTATTCATCAAGAACTCAGCAACATTCATCACTGGAGCCAAGAGTTTAAGGATGAAAATTGAATTCAATGATCTAATTTATAAATGAGGTCTTTTATTTCTATTTATTTTATCATCTCTACTGCTTTGTTTTTAAACAGTCTCCATGTATTTGATTAATGTTATTTCTTTTCTGTGTCATCCGCTTGATCATGCTCAATACTAAATGAATGTTTTCATCACTTTGTCATTGTAGATAAAGAAATGCAATTTGTTAGCCTAGAAATAGAATCATCTGATGTTAGCCTATGAATTGCAATGGAATTACCAGTTGGTACCACTAACTCACAGGTCAAACTTCTGTCCTCAATTCCGAGCATTTCTGAGATGTTCTTTTAAAAGATGTGTATAACTTGCTATGAGAATGGACACTTGAATATTTAACAGTTTTAATTAGAACTTTCAAAAATTCTAAAACTTATTCTATGTTTAAATTTAGAGAAAACATCATGTAAACATTTGCAGATTCTATGGCATAATCCTTTCATGATAATAAATACTTTCTAATCACTTTCTATGATGAAACTAACAAGCAAATCTTTATATTCTGTTAGATACGCAATTAATTTTGTAGGTTTTACCTGTAAAGTATAAACAAGCAAATAAACCAGATAACTATTAAAAAAAAATCCTTCAGAAATGATGGCTCACCACAGAATGTAGATGTGTGGTTGTATTCAGAGCGTGAACACTGGTTTAGAGACGTGGGACAGTCAGCCTCAGCAGAACAACCGTCTGGTCTCGTGCTCTGCGGTGTGAGCCCACTCCAGTGAGCTGGCTACTGTTCTTCTTTTCATGTAATACTTCCATCAGAATGACAAGATCCTGTTAGGATCTAACAAGCAGTTGTGGGTCTATAAACAAGTAGGCCAGTTGTAGGTAAAGTGCTGAAAGCATTCTGTGCTCAGAGTAGAGAAAATAGTTGAGATCTTTTGATTGCTGTTCAGGCAGCTGGAGATTTAATAGGAGATCTGGACAGGGACTCCTTTCGGGAAAGCATGGACTCCATAGAACCAGGGTGGGAAGTGAGACTCCACACACATCAAGTAAGAACAGCCTTGTTTGCCAAGTGGCCACTGTGAAGGTTAGTCCCCTGCCTACCCACAGTGACTAGGACACGTGACAGAGCAAAGTTTCTTCTGTCTTGTCTCAGCTGGAGCCATCTTTGGTTCAACCTGAAACTGACGCCACACACACACATTTTCTACCCCATCATGAAATGTCAGGTGGGAAAGAACCCAACCCCATTCAGAAACTCAGGGTCAAAATGCCCCAGCTATCAAGGTGAACCCACTTTCTCTTCTGTCAGGTTCAGTGTACCTAGTTTTATGTGTAAGTCTTTGATCCATTTGGAGTTGAGTTTTGTTCAGGGTGATGAATATGAATCTATTTGTAATCTTCTACATGTAGATATCCAGTCTGACCAGCACCATTTGTTGAAGGTGCTGAATATTTTGTGGTTTATCAAAAATCAGATGTTCCTGTGTGTTTGGATTTATGTCTGGGTCTTCAGTTTGATTCCATTGACCAGTGATGTTATTCCACACTCATAGGTCAGTGCCTTATCTAGTCATCAGTGCAGCTTCCTCCAGCAGCAGACAGGAATAGATGCGGAGAACCATAGCCAGGCATTATGCAGAAAGAGTCTAAATGGGAAGTCTCCATCAAATCCCCCTCCCCAGAGTCCAGGAAACCCTGCAGAATCAGAGACAGACAGAATGTAAGAGCCAGAGAAGATGGAAGATAACAAGGCCCTCAGAATCAACTAAGCAAGGCTCATATGGGCAAGTTCACAGAGACTAAAGCAATAAGCACAAGGCCTACATGGATCTGCATCAGGTCCTCTGTTTATGTGCTATAGCTATTAGCTTAGTGTTTTTAAAGGAACTCTTGACTGTGAGAATGAGTGGGTCTCTTACTCTCTTGCCCGCTCTTCGGACTCTTTTCTCTCTGTGGGGTTGCCATATCTAACTTCAGTATGAGAGGTTTTGCTCCGTCTTAACTGTATTTTGTGTTGTCATGGTTGGTATCTCTTAGGAAAAGCCTGTTCTTTTCTAAGGACAGGCAGACAGAGAATGAATCCAGAACTGAGTAGGAACTGGACAAAGTAGAGCAAAGGAGAACTATAATCAGGATATAGTGTATAAGAAAAGAATATATTTTCAATAAAATAACAAACTAAAAATAATACTAGTAAAAGAAGAAAAAGTGGCCCAGCTCGCTGCGTGGTTCTGGCTTCTGTTAAGCTGCTTCCTTGCTCCCCTGCAGTTCCCAACCGGGAAGTAGATTTTCTGTTCTTTGCCTTTAAAAACTCCCTATAAAATGCATTTGACACTGCATTGTGAGAAATGTTTCTCTCCAGGAAGTTACCAGCAGACTTAGCACAGACTCAATTCAGACTTTGGTGGAGCTGAATTGTCTCTGTGGCTCTTCCTGTAACGGGAGACAGGTTTATCCCTTGTAACAATTCAAAGGAAAGGTTCCGAGCCCTGGGGAAAGACCTCAGCAGTCTGGAAGTGCTAAGAGAGGAGGCACACTGGAGAACCTTGATGGAATAGTGCTTCGAAGATGGAACTCTCACCCAGTTCAGGTTGGGCCAACTGGATTCTTCTGATAGCAGATCATTTCCAAACAGAGTCAGGAATGCGACTTCAGATGTCAGAATCCCAGCAATTCCCAGAGGGTTCTGGAATAAGTACTTCTCTTCATGTGCACTTAAATTAAGTTCTGCTGTGAAGAACCATAAGGGAACCAGAGGACAGTTCCCAGGTCTGGATTTAAAAATGAAGACTGCTCAGAGGCCATCTGCTGAGGGGCATAACAGGAAACTCTTTATTGTGGCTGCATCTGACACTTCTGATGTGCAACGAGCAAGAATTCCAATGTATCATTACTTTAAAAAAAGAAGTATGCTATTAACTCTGCCCTAAGGCCTGTAGTTAAGTGAAGTGGGTTGTAATTTCATCTCCTTTGTGGTCAGCGTCCTGGTGAGTGTCATCCCAGGCTTCCTGTCCAGGGTCTGTTTGCATTCGTTCTCCTGCCCTTGTGCTGGGTCACTGGGGTTGGAAATTCACAGTTGAGTTTGTGAATTAACTGAGATTTATTTCTGGTGATAGCTAAATTGTATTACCTTCCTAGTTGGATTAAGAAATACCTAGGGCATTAGTCAGGCAAACCTCTGGGTGTGTCTGTGAAGGAGTTTTCTGTCTCTGGTCTGAAGGGTTCTGAGAGCTAATCCATTGGCTAATTCTTTGATGGGTTCATATGATGGTATAATTGGGAGGTAGAAAAAGGTAGAAGGTGGGGCCTTGCTGTGAGGGGGGTGGCATCCTTGAGACAGTATCTTACCCTGATACCTTCTTGGGTCACCAGACTTTCTTTACATACTGTCTGCCAAGAACTGAGGAACAGCTTCTACCACACACTTCCACAACCATGATGCTCTTCAGGAGCCCACATCTCTCCTCTAAGTTGTTGGTGGCATTGGTGGTGGTTGTTATAGGGACATAAAAGTAGGCAATACACTCGGCTTCTCACATGCTTTTAAAACAGATACTGCCTTTGAGCATATGGTGAAAGTTATTCCTTGATTGGTGATGTAATTACCTTTCCAACACTTACTTTTGTCTATACTCAAAACTCTAGCTAATGTCCCAGAACACACATCATATGGTTTCACTCATCAGCCTGTCCAACATAGGTGCCTCTGGTCATGTATGGCCCTTGTGCTTGATTAGGAAAAGTGAGATCTACAGATTGTCCCTCCTGTCACACAAGCCATACTTGAAGTATGCATATGCATTTATTTGGAACCAGTGGCTACCATGGAGCCAGTTTCCCATTACTGAAGGGAGGCACTATTCAGATATTTCAGATCTAATGGGAGGCCACACTAGAGTGAGGTGCTTTGGACACAGTGCACAACAGGAGCAGTGATATAGTTGCTGATATTGCTGTTGGAGTCACATGGAGAGTTAAGGGAAGATTCCTGATGAGGTCCCATCATTAAGGCATATAGATACAAAGCTGAAGACAGGTTCAGTGTGGCCCATAGTCAGTGCAACTGGACCTGAGAATTTGATATGAGGACTACAGGAGTGATGCCTGATGAGCAGATAGATGGGAAAGGTAGATGAGCTCATCCACCCTAGAGCCCAAGGAGATGTCAGCATACATTTCCTTATGGCCACAAACCTACTGTGGTACCTGTAACCTGTTGACTGTGGTACCTGTGACCCAGGTGACGGTCAGCATACATTTTCTTATGGCCACAAACCCACTGTGGTATCTATGACCTGTTCTTTAGAAGCAGGCTCCTGAGCTATATTCCTGATGCAGAAAGCTCACTTTGCATTGCTTGACTTCTTCTATAGAAACCCAACTTCCCCAGAAATCAAACCTGTGACTTAGTTTTTCCTTAGAATCATTGAGCAAAGGTTATAATGAAACTTTTAGGATATATAAGATTATGGAAAAAAAATTTAAAAACTTATGATTTTCTATTGCAGAATTATTCACTTGTAATATATAAAGGATTAATATTTATTAAGGTGTTATATAAACACTTACACAATTGAACCTTAAGACAATTCTTGGAGAGTGGAGCTGTCCCACCCCAGATGGCTGATCCATTCCCCAAGAACACAGGAATGAAACAGGAAGGAAGGTCAGTGTGCCCTGGATCTCAGTGGGGTCTGACCGTGCCCCATTCAGGGTCCTGATACCCCAAAGCTATGCCCCTAAGCTTCCCTAAATAACTCCTGAATTCCACTATATGTCTTCCTTTTGTTTAACTAAGAAAGTTCTAAACTAAGTATAAGACTATATACAACAGGAATCATTATAAGGTAATGTCTAGGAGAGGGAAGGGCAATAACATAAACAAGGTCAAACTACAACTAACAAACAACAAACATAAGGTATATTTTAAATGTCTAGAATATTGTTAAGTGGCAAGGTACAGGGATTACTTCAAGGCTGTTTATCTTGAATAATATGAATCCAATAGCTGAATGCTCTTAGCTAAGATGGGATGGTATTAACCTTAACTATGTAGTCTTCAACCCCATCAAAGACCTGAGGAGGAAAATATATTACCTGAATAAGCTGGAAGCACAAGAGAGTAGCTTCCAAGATTTAGGAGAAGACAGCGACAGTCAGCTGCCTGGACAGTCACCCACAGCTTTTCTGCAAAGTTGGAGCATCTACCTTTTTTGACCACAGTCCTAGGATATCTGACAGATCTCTTCAGAAGCAGGGCATTTTTGGAGAAACTGTCTTATCCTGTCTTGGCAGGTTTTGTCAGTCTCTATCCTTCATCCTGCTCGTCCAGATTGGACAGCATACGTATTGACAGCAGTCAAGGCAAGGGCAGTTCTTTGCCCAACAGGCCATTGTTCACCAAAGAAGACAAACCCTTTGTGAGATGTCCTTGATGCCCAACACCATCTTGGGAAAGGAACAGTGATACCAGGAGTTGGTGTGTCTCTCATGGCCGAATTCTGAATAACAAAACATTAAATGCCATATTTTTAGGTCTGTGTAGTGGTTGAAGACTCATGTCTGTCTGATATAATTCATTATATATCTGAGAAATCTAAACAACAACTATTACATGGCAAACCTAAGTAACTGTGATCTGCAATTTTAATCATCATAAAGACTGAAGTTTACATTGTAAAAATAGGCAACTCATAAATGGGTGTACAGTTTTTGAATAATGACCTCAAGTATGATGATCATATAAACATTAAATAAAGGAAAATGTATAGTGCAAAATGACAACATTCTAAATATATATCATTATACAAAATATTTAAACAGGTATACAAAACATCTTAAACAGAAATAGAATATGTGTATCTATTATGACTAGTATAATTATATATTATGACTAGTATAATTAAACAGAGGTAGAAATTGCATAGTGGGAATGACAATAATATGCTTAATATGCATTAATGTGCAAAATATTTTAAACAGAGGTAAAAGCTTGTGCAAAATATGGCAATTACAGATTCAGTTTTGTATCAACATACAAATTACCTTAGACATATAAAACAATTTCAGAATTAAATTTGTATCAATATACAAATTATCTCAATCAGGCACATAAAATAATTTTGCATTTATATCAATATATAGGCATCTATACCAGTGCAAATTGTCTTTGGCTCATATCTGGCTAATAATTGTTTACAGGTAGATACAATAATCTACCTATATCTGTCCTATATACTCCCCTGTCTCTTCTTTAAAAGGGATTCCTGAGTCTATATTATTGTTCTACCTTCAACCTAAATTTAACTTATAACCCGATCAGCATGATAATTATTCATAACCTTTAGAAGGCAAAACTTACCAGGAGAGGGACATAGTTTCTTTCTCTTAAGGTTGCTTCCTGCTGACTTATGGGAGGCAGTATATCTGTGGGGTCCTATAAAAGCTAAGGCAGTAGTTAGGTCCTAATGGACTGACTATAAACATCTATAACCATTCTGAGAGTACTGGGTAAAGCCATCTGGAATTCTTGTTAAAGATGTGGCATGAAGGATAATCATAGAGAGCTATCTTGCAACCATCCTGAATAGTCTACATTTCAAAAGGAATCACTGAGTGGTGTACACCAGGTTTGTTTGGTTTTTTTTATGACAAAGAAGCAGCTTTATTTAAGAAATTTATAACTATATATTGGCATTATTTGATATTTGTGTCATATTGTGTTTTGTGGCTAGGACAACAGAACATATTAGGTTTTAGAAATCCTGAAGAGAAGTGGTTTATACCCCACCAACACCACAATCAATACATTCCAAGACTTCCATAGTTGTATATTTAAAGAACATAAAGTTTTACAAAGCAAAGTTTTTGTTTGTTTCTCATTTAGCTATTGCAGAATTATTCACTTGCAATATATCATATAAAGGATTAATATTTATGAAGGGTATATAAACATTCACTGATACAAACTGAACCTTAAGATAATTTTTGGAGAGTGGAGCTGTCCCACATCAGATGGCTAATCCGCTCCCTGAGAATTTAGGAACAAAACAGGAAGGAAGGTGAGTGTGCCCTGGGTCTCAGTGGAGTCTGGCATTGCCCCATTCAGGATCCTGATACCCCAAAGCTATACCTCTAAGCTTCCCTAAATAACGCCTGAATCCCACTACAATTTTCCATGATTAATATGTTTTTTCTTACATGAAAATACTTGGTATATAAGTATTTGCATCAGACGTGTGTGTGTGTGTGTGTGTGTGTGTGTGTGTGTGTGTGTGTGTAAAATCTTTCTTTGAGAGATGTAAAGTATGAGAGAGAAAATTACTGTATAACTAAGTTGACATTGAACTGTGTTGCATGTAATCCTTCAACATTTTATTTTTGTGATAATTCTTATCTTGGGTTTATCTGAGAATTTAATTGTGGTCATTTCTCTCTGATAAGACATCAGGGAAGCCATGGGTTGTAATTGTGAGTTATGTCATAGTATTAAAGAAAAAAATTAATGTTGCTTGTTTATGGCAAACATGTTTAGGAGCATCTTGACAGGTACAAGGGTCACGCCACAGGAGCCTCCCAGGTATGGGGAGAGTAGACTTAAGCCTATGTGAGAATGTAGAGTTCGAGAGTGTGGGAATGGGTGAGAATATGAGTGTGTGGGTGTGTGTCACTAAGAAAACATCAGGAATGAGAGGGATTCCAGCCAAACTAACCTGGCAGGATTCTTGCTGAGGGTAAGGCAACTGAGCAGACATCACCTTGGCTTTGTAGAAGGTAGATAAGATATGCAAAGTGAGCGGGTATGAGGAGGGAGGGAGTTATGGCCAATCTAGCCTAGCAGAGGTCTTGCTTGGAGACTGCCTACAGTCTGGCCAAGCAGAGAATTTTGTCAAAGGGCTTTTCCACCATGGTGAAAATATGACTTCTATGTAAGGAATGTCTTCAAGGTCATCATGGAAATGGGAGGCATAATGAAAATAATGGTTCTAAGAGATAGGCTTGTCCAAGTAGATTACGGTCTGTATCTTCAAGGTGAGAGAATTGTGTTTCTTGTGACTCTGACTGTTGTCAAACACATCTTTGCCACCGTGCTTATATTTTCTTCCTTAAGGTATCTTTTTGCCCTTAAAGGCTTTCTAAGATTCCCAAATCCCAAGGAAATGTTTCTCCTTTAGCTAACATATAAAAATTATACACATACATCTTATTTTCTCAGATGCCAAATATATGTGTAAACCATATTGCTGTAGGCATGTGTTTTAAATAATATAGAAGCTACAGTCTTCCAGTGTGAACAAATCCGTAATATATTTTAAAAACTGTAGTGCTCTATAAACCTGGGAGTGTAAGGACCTGGATTCATTCTAGGGGCAGGGCCCAGGTCTATGAGTGAACTTCCGCAGCAGCCAATGGATTCAAAGGTTGGATTCACTCCAGAAAACTCCAATGGCTGCTGCACCTTACCCCTTTGCCCAATCCTGGAACATCAAGGTGTGTCACATCTTGATTATGTAGGTTTTTCTTTAAAAACCCCCACCATTGGGGAAACACTCTCTTACCCGCTTCTGCTGTGCAGAGCTAGGTGATCAACCGGGGTTCTCATTCTCTGTAGGTAGCAATAAAATCCCTACTGACAACAACTTGTCCAGCCTCCCTGATGGAAGTTCTTACACTTGGGCATAACAGGAAATTCTATGACCTAGGGGTACATAGCCACAGCAAATGCAAGATAGATAGATAGATAGATAGATAGATAGATAGATAGATAGATAGATAGATAGATACAGACAGATAGATAGACAGATAGAGAGAGAGAAAGACAGATGATAGATAGATGGATGGATGGATGGACGGACGGACGGACAGACAGACAGATAGATAGAGATACCACATCATTGGGCTCCCCTGAAGGACTCATCCTTCCTCAGCTCCATATTGACACATGAAATCTAATCAGCAATTCTTTGGGACCTGAGGTCAGTGCAGAAGCCATGGTACAATGTGTTGCTCCTAAATCACCATCAAAGGCTAAATAAACATATCCCTCCTAAGTCCTCCAACACCCTGTAAGGACCTTGACCTTCATTCTGCTAACTTGGGAAGCCCCAGCTCAATCATCTGTCCTTGGATCCTGGCCCTGGAACTCTGAGTGGGGCTGTAAGGGGTTGAAAGAAAATGACCTCCAAAGAGAGTGACTCTATTAGGAAGTATGGTCTTGTTCAAGTAGGTAGAGCCTTGTTGGAGGAAGTGTGTCACTGGAGATGAGCTTTGAGGTCTCCTCAGTTCAAGTAACACCAAGTGTGACAGTTCACTTCCTGTTGCTTGTGGATCAGTTCCTTCTCTGGCGCCATGTTTGCCTGCCGGCTGCTTTTCTTTGAGTAACTCCCTTGAATAAACTCTCTTGTGGCCCTGGTGCTGTGTGTGTGTGTGTGTGTGTGTGTGTGTGTGTGTGTGTGTGTGTGTGTGTGTACATGCGCCAAACCAATAGGTGCCTTGATCACAGTATCTTATCACAGCACTAGAAAGGAAACAAGACAACTCCCTTGCAATGTCTTCATCAAGTTTCAGAGTGAAAAACAGGCTATGGGTGTCTTTTCTACTCTCCAGTAATATTTATGCAAAATAAACATTGGCTTTATATTGTGGTTGTTGTTTAAGTGTTCAGAATTCACAGGTGGACCTAGGTTTGGCATTATTTTTATTTTTTGCTTTATGAGCATGTATGTTTTGCTTTCATATCTTCATACACCCCTTGCATGAAGTTCCTGTGGAGGCCAGAAGAGAACATTGGATCCCATGGAACCAGAGTTACAGGCGATTATGAGCTACCATGTGGGTAGTGGGACCTGAACCCTGGCCCTCTAGAAGAACAGTGCTCTTAACCACTGAGTTCTCTCTCCCTCACCATCTAAGTTTTAAGAATATAGAACTATTAAGGTTTCCTATTTCTTCATCTACTTGGTCAATTTTTGGTAAATATGAATTCTCTACTTCTTGTAGATTGTCTAGCCGGTTGTATGGTATAGTTCAAAGCATCCTTCTGTTAGTTTATTGGCATGAAGCGTCCTCTAGTGTGCTGTGCTCCTGATGTTGGTAGCTGTGCCTTCTTTCTTCTCTTCTTGCCACATCTTACCAACTGTCAGTTGGGATTTTTCTTGTTTGTCAATGATTATTGATTTTTTTCTATTTGCTGTCTGTGTTTGCTTTTCTTCTAATTTTTTAAAATTTTATTTACTGTTTGCTTGATTATGTTACTTTTTTTTCCTATTTTGGTCAGATCTCACTCTGCATCTCATCTTGGTTTAGATTCTACTCACTCTTCTTCCTTAGCTTCTCAGGTTCTGAGACTATAGAGATTCATCCCATACCATGGGAGATAGCCATATATATATATACATAAATATGTGTGTGCATATATGTATAAACATATGCACATATATGTGCACACATATATGTATATATGTTTTCATTTTGCTTTTCAATCCTGGTGATAACCCAAAGCCTTCTTTACATTAGGCAGATACTTAAACATTGAGATATATCCCTGTCCACAGTTTTATATTCCTAGACCCTACCTACTTAAGAAAATACTTGCTATTGATTTTCTTTCCTTTTGACATGGTTAACATACACATCTAAGAAAGACTTATTGGCAGCCTATACATTTGGAATATCATAATTTTAAAGTAAGCTTAAACTTATTAAATAATTTAAATGTTAAGTTTAAAATATTTTCCTCATTTTAAAATAGCATATGTCCAATATTCTAGACATGGAAATCATGAAGTACAGCAGGGTACAGGCAATCTGCACTCTTCTCATCCCAGGGCCGCAGTGGACTTCCCAGGTCTGGGATAACAGTGACTTCTTACAGTTTCTCTTTTCTTTTTTTTTTTTTAAAAAAAAAAAAAACAACAAAAAAAAACTTTTATTTATTTATTTGCCTTGTTGTTTGCCTGGAACTGGAAATACAGACAGTTGTGAGCTGTGGGTGCTGGGAATTGAACCCTGGTCCTCTGGAAGAATAGTCAGTGCTCTTAACCACTGGGCCACGTCTCCAGCCCTACAGTTTCCCTTTTCAATAGCACACATATATTTATTTGGAAAAATTATGGTAAGTACATCACATGAGCTGTTTTGCTACTGCCACCTTTTAAAACAAATACTTTATAGTCTTTTTTAAAAATAACAGATCAATAGTGCAATCATTCTCAATGTGACAGTCATTTATATTATGGTATGGCCACTGGAAAAACAAGTAACCCACAGAGAACAAAGCTGACACCTAGCTGTAGTCTTGACAGTGGCTTCCAGAAGGGAGGTGCCCACAGATAGCCCAGGAGAACTGAGGGTCTCTGCCACCCTCCTCAGTGAGCAGCCAGGACTCACACACCAGGGACCTGTCGTACCGGCTCCCAAAGGCATCCTTCCTTTGAGATGATAAAACATCTGTGGATTCTGTTCTCTAAATTAATGATATTAAATATTTCTAATGACACCAGTAAGAATATTTTTTATTTCTATTGTGAAATGAGCCCAAGAAAAACAGTTCCACAAACAGTAGTCTCTATGGGGCCATGAATATTTAATAGACCATTTTATGGTCAAGAATTTAAAGATACTTGAAATCAACACTGATCTGTCAGCCACACTTAGCAATCTCCTGATATCAGTCCATACTTGCAAATGAAATGAAAAAGTACTCTGTTCAGAAGTCTACCAGTGATTAAGAAAAGCAACTTACAAGCAAGATCATAACCTAATACCATGGTTTTATGAGGAGCAGTTTTGGCCTCACGTCAAGTTTGAGTTAGCAATAGGTTTCATAGATACTGTTGCTAAGTGCATCAGAAGAAAACTGAGAACTTTCATTCAAAAATAGCAATGGGATTGTTCACTGTTCCCACAACATGGCATCTGATCGCTGAGGGATGGTGCATGTCATGTGAGAGAGAGGAGGGTTCAAGCTAAAGTCATATCTTGTGTATTTTCAAGGTGGATGAATCGTGTTGGAACCACTATGCATCTCCATGGGAGTTAGCTGCACATGCAGACTCTAGTGTGCAAACAGAGAAAGATCCTGCCAGGTGGTTTCCTGTGGGGTCAATAAGTCAAATTTACTTTGGCAAATTTTTGGTTCTTAAGAGTGTACAGCTCAGAAATCTCAAACAAGAATTTTCTAAAACTTAATCTGAAAAGCACAAGCTATAGGCAAGCTTTTCCATTGTAGAACTTTTCAGGCAGGGCCCCCAGTGCCTAGTGCATGTGATGAGAAGAATGTAGTTCCCATGGTCTGTGTGCTTAGTGACCTTCAATTGTGTAAGGTGTATGCTTGAGGAAATGCAGAATTTTGTGTTATTTTTTTTCACAGTCTCCATATACATTTCTCAAGAATCTCCAAATACATTTCTCAGGAATCTCCATATACATTCCTGAGGAGTCTCCATGTACATTCCTGAGGAGTCTCCATATACATTCCTGAGGAGTCTCCATGTACATTCCTGAGGAGTCTCCATATACATTCCTGAGGAGTCTCCATGTACATTCCTGAGGAGTCTCCATATACATTCTTCAGGAGTCTCCATGTACACTCTTCAGGAGTCTCCATGTACATTCCTGAGGAGTCTCCATGTACATTCCTGAGGAGTCTCCATGTACATTCCTGAGGAGTCTCCATGTACACTCTTCAGGAGTCTCCATGTACATTCCTGAGGAGTCTCCATGTACATTCCTGAGGAGTCTCCATGTACACTCTTCAGGAGTCTCCATGTACATTCCTGAGGAGTCTCCATGTACATTCCTGAGGAGTCTCCATGTACACTCTGCAAACGTTCGTCTACGGTGTCAGACCTTCTTTAGTAAACACACACCCTGATGTTGTCCCACCTAACCCCGTATGCAGCATTTCTTCCCCTGTCACTGTCTAGGGCTGTGCCGCTTAGGAGATAGCTCTGTGTGTCTCATGGTGAGTTGCTCGTACCAGCTCCCACAGTCAACTGTAAATGTCTCTTCCTGTTCAGCGCTACAACACTCATATTCTGAAGGCAAACAGCTAGAGACTGAGGCAGGACAATCTCAAATTTAAAGCCAGCCTAGACTCAGCTATACAGGAAGCCCCTGTCTGAAGAAAACTAAGTAAATAAATAAGACTAATTCATATTCTTTTATTTCAGGGCCATGGGACACTAAATTTTGCACTAATAAAATCACAATTATATCCCTAAGAACACACACTAGATATCACAATTTTAGTAGCTGTGAATGCAAGTGTTTTTTGTAAGGTGGGGGAATAAGGCTATTCATTTGAATTGTAGTTTAGAATAAGGTTTAAGTGGTGTTATCACTAAAGGTAAAGTTGAGAATCACTTAAGGAAGTTGACTAAGTTTTTTTTGTGCTGAAACTATAAAAATTCTGGTGGAAAATTATTAAAGTTATATATGGTTGTTATGGTTCTATCATACTAAAAATTACTACATTTGAATTTTTTAACAGAGCCAGATCTTCATGATCAACCAAAAAGGAAAAGAATTAGAAAGCGCAAATCCAAGAAAAATATTAAAAGCTTCAGTGACGCTGTTCTAAAGCAAGCAGGATTAGAGACACAGGCGGGTCTTTTACAAGAGACCACGAATCCACAGTGTGCCTACACCCCCACGATGAGCAAAAATAAAAGGAAGAAGCTAAAAAAGAAGCTGCAGCTGAGGAGGAAGAGGGAAGCTGGCCTAGTCCCTAAGGCCGTTGGGGTCACCTTCATGTATCAGCCTGAGAGCAGCAGTGAGGGAGATGTGGAAGACCAGCGGGGCTCAGACCCTACCCAGGAAGACATTGAACTTGCCAGCACTAAGGCCGATGCCGTCCTGAGTTTCCTCAAGTCAACACAGGAGATTTATTTTTATGATGGTAGGTGCCCCATCCATGTTTTCCGTTGAATAATGGCATCGACTTAGTATTAGGAGAAGTAACTGAGTACAGTAAAATGCCTAAGTTGTTACTGTATAAAGCACATTAAGGTCTTAGTCTTAGTTTTCTCATTGCTCTGATAAGATGCCTGGCAGAAGTAGCATAAGGAAGAAAGGGATTGTTGGCTTTTATAAGTTATTGGTGAAGAGAGTTCATCATGGTAGAGAAGTCAGGCCCGGGGAGCTTTAAGCAGTTGGTCCTCTGGCATCCTCAGTCAGGAAGAAGGAAGCATTGGATGTTTGTTCCCCTCTTTCTTTATTCTTTTATTACAGTCCAGGATCCCAGTCTGAACTGGTATCCACCCACAGTGGGTGGGTCTTCCCATTTTAATTATCCCTGACCAATATTCCCCACCTTGGACTGGCCCAGAGGCCATCTAGCAGCTCATTCTAGTTGACAGTTGGGATTAACCATCACTATATCCCAAGTCAATAGTAAATTTCAAGTCAAAACTCCAAATATTTCAGTTCTTTCTAGCATCGAACTACATTAGCCCAGGGCTCCTCCATGTTATTTCTCCTGGGCACAGCCAGCGCAGTGAAATTGGGCTCCACGTGTAGACTGAGTTCATAAGCGTTACTTCTCCAAAGTCAGACTTTGAGATGTGTTAGTGTCTGAAGCTGTGTCTCTAAATGAAGAACATTCCAGCTGGCAGCTTTGCGTGGCTGCTTGTTTTTATTATTAGCTACCAGAGAAATAAAAGAGCCACAGCTTCTTCCTGAAGGCACATTTACTTTTACTTTTCATATACAACTTGCTGGCTTGAGTTTTCAGTACGCCTTTTTGAGTAACTGTATATATTTACATAGGATCTGAAAAAAATATAGATTTGTTCTCATGGTTGACAATTGCTCATTTTTATACTTACTACTTTATTAGCAATTGAATGAGCAAGTGCCAATCAGGATCTGGCATGATGGCACTAAAAGTCTGCTCTCCCATTTGGATGACATCACTGAGGGATCTAGGAAAGGGCAGTGAGTGGTGATGGCCTCAGGCAGAGGCAATGGTGAGGCAAGTGAGTAAATAGAAATTTCAGAAGAGCCAAGAAGAAAGACCTAGTGTCTTCCTAAAACAGGCATCAGCATCAGTGGACCTGTTGGTACTCGGGTGGGTTTTCTCCGTTTGTATTCAACAGCTAGAACTCTCCATGGCATGACGTTGAGCATAGTTTCCTTGTCTCTTTTTTCCTGCTGTCGTCTTTGGCTCAGAGCATTGCGTTATGCTTTGAAGGTGTTTAAAAGCTCAGACACACACACAAGCTGACTCTCCAGTGTTGGAACAATAGTGGCACATTCTTGTCTTCTTTCCATAGTTCTATTATTCCTGTCCTCTCCCGGGAGCTCCTCAGATCTCATACATCTCATCACAAGCAGAACTTGCTTTTGAGGACTCCTAAGGAAGTGAAAGTTTACCTTCAAGCTAAGATTCTGCATGACTTCTTTCAGATACTTCCAAAGACATCGACCCGGCCGTGTGTATAGAAACAGCTGAAGAGCTACTTCACCTCCTTGAGTCTCGGAGCATGTCGCCCTCAGATGTGCTCATCTTGGACCACATGAAAACTCTGCTGCTTCTGCAGGACACCGAGAGGCTGCAGAGTGCTCTGAAGATGTTCCCAGAGCACTGTCTAATGCCTCCTGGTAAGTACTGTGATGGCATCTACTCAAGGATGTCCTCTGTCTCTGAGCAATACTCATAGACTAGAACCTTCGGAGAAGGGGCTTCATGTGCTTCTGGTTGGCATAAAAAGATGTCTCATATGCAAAAACATGTGCCGTCTAATTTTTGGCCTTTTAGTTATCAGTTTGGGCGGCTCTGAGTTTAGTTGCAGTGGAATAATTTATTTTTTCCTCTTCTCTGTGATTTGGTAGAGGGTGAAGTTTTCTATCTTCCAAAGATCTTGGAGCCTCATTAAAATCTCACCATTGGGACAGTTAGAAAGAATGTTGGGTTGCTATGGTGATCTTTTCTTTTTTCATTCCTCTGATTGCTTTGGGTTCCCACTCTCTGCAAACTGTAGTATGTGGATATCAGGCTTGGCCTGTGGTCCTGCTAGGGATGGAAGAGTATGAGGGTCAGTGGTCACCTGGACGGAGCTGAGGGGAGAGCAGAGATCACATGAATAAGGAGACATAAGGGACCTGAGCAAAGGTAGCCTCCCACAGGCTGGGCCAGAGGAAAATGGGAAAAGAAACTGAGATGGCCATGGGGTTGAATGAGCTCATGGGAAGTGTGGTGTGTGCCAGGGAAAAAGAGGGGGTCAGACAACTCCCCTGAAAGCAAGGGCCATTGCCTAATGGACCAGCAGCCATTGCTGTGATCATGCCTATTGCATTAAGTATTTGACAAATTTAAGTATTCATAATAAGATCTATGCTGAGCTGCAAAAAGGTTCTACTAAAAAAAAAAAAATCAAAGTTAGGGAGATGGTTCAGAGGTTATGAGCACTTGCTAGATATGCATGGAGGCCCAATGTGAATTCCCAGCCCCCACCTAGAAGGATAGGAATGAGCATGTGTGCCTGTGTCTCCAGAGATTAGCAGATCCCAGATCACTGGCCTGCTAGCCTATCCAAAGGATGAGCTTTCATTTCAACGAGAAGCATTATCTTAAAGAATAAGGTAGGAACCCATAGAGGAAGACACCTGAAATCTTCCTTCAGCTTCTGCACACACACACATACAGGTACAGACACATGACCACACACATCACACCACATGCCACACATACCACATCATGCACTTCCTAAAACCACACACACCATATACCACAAACCACATAATCACACATACCGTACCACACACTACATTATCACCACACACCACACTACACACACACCACATAACCACACATATGCTTCACCATGTACCACACCACACACACATACACACATACTCCAGAAATGTTTTTTAAAACAAACTGTATAAAGCTAGGTTTATTAGGTTAAACTAATGAGAACTTTTTATGAGACGAAATTAATTTTCTTTTCATTGTCCTGTTCTGGCATGTAAGACCTACATGTATGGATCCAGCACATCTAGAGTGTGTTCAGGGGGAGACTCTGCATTGTGAGGGTCACTGGTTCTGCCTTAATATCAAATACCAGATTTACCTGAGGAGATTTGGCCTGTTAACTCTTTGGAATTAGGTTGTATTCTTTATAAATGAGCTTATGAAGTCTCATAACTGTGTCTATCATCTCTGGGGTCTGAACTTAAATGTGAGCATGAGTATTCTGCCCACCATATCTCCTTTCTCCCGCCCATGGTTGGGGAATCCTCTTCTGAGACTGCAAATGCTTCACTGAAAAACAACTCAGATACCTTTCACAGGCCCATGCGTGGCCTTCAGGATGTTAGGAGCACACAGGGCTGAGGAGAACCTGGACTCTGGTCCTGTTGTCACAGACTGGCCTCTGTCACACCCAGACACTTAAGGAAAAGGTAGAGATGTCTGCACTCAGCTCCCTGTATTTTGTGTGTGGAGTTTGCTTACATTACCTCAGCAGAGAAAAAAAGAGAGTTAAAACGCCTTATCCTTAGACAAAAAAAAAAAAAAGTATTGAGAAGATCTCAGAGGGCTTGTATGAAATAAGGAGAGAAGTCGGACCCCCCCCCCCCCCCGCCAGGTCTCCCAGATACTCTATATACTACATGGTCTGGGTAAAGCATCAGATGGGCCACATCCAGGGCAGCCCTGGGATTTGGCCAGATGCGGGGAGGGGTCCCTCTCTTTCTTCTCGCTACCTCCAGGCTTAGCTGTATTCTCTGTAGCTGTGAACTTTAGAAGTAGAACCATCCTAAATTAAATTCTAAGAGATACATCTGTTCTGGAACCCGTAACGCACATGCACCCCAGGGTGACTTGACCCCGTAGGGGCTGGAGGGCTGGCAGGTGACGTTGGAAGTGAACTTCTCCATGGCTGAGTTTTGTCTATCCTGGCACAGCATTGCCATCGTGAAAGTATAGCTCCCGGTGCACACCACTTAGGATTCTATTTCTTTCCCCGACACAAACCACTATTTTCTTTCTATTTCCATTTGCATGTATTTTTATACCATGATGGCATTTTATTAGACTGTTTCGGAGTTTTCTCTGGGCCCAAGGGCTAAAACCTATAAAATAATTATCATTTATGATTTTATTTGGTTTGTCCTGTTTTTGTTTTTGCCTTACAGACCATGCCAGAATAATCACAGCTTTCTTTAATTATTGGATCACACATATTCTTCCTGAAAAGAAGAACAGTGAATAAAGGCATGTCTCTTTAAGAAGCACTGTCCACTATTTAACAAGAAGATGTTAAATATAAATGTGGCATGAACTAAAACTTCATTCTTGTACACAAAGTTATTTTCTCTGTGAATCAAGCTCTGGAGACATTGAAGACATTTATATACCTTATTTATTTCTGTGTTTGTATATAGTAGGTAAGTTATTAAGTGAGAAATTGGGGTAAAATTGAAGTTTTCTCTTATACACATGTATCACATTACTTCATAAAACTACATTTTTATAATGCTTGGAATAATTTAAAATGGACATTTTGTTAAATAAACAATATAGTTTGAAGTTATCATATTTGTTATAAAAACATCATCTTGTGTCTGAAAACCCTAATGTCCAGTGAGGCAGCTCAATATTAGGAGCACTAGTGACGCACATGACGCCTGTTGTGGTCCCTGAATCCAAAGCTGTCTCGGTGACACACGCCTGTAATCTCAGCAGATAGCAAGATGGGAGGCACAGGAGGGAGAACTTCCTGGAGGTTCCCCAGCCAGCTCGCCTGAAATTTGCAGTGCAGCTGTAGGACACAGAGCCAGCCTCATCAAGGAGGAAGGCAAGAACCTGCTCCTGGAAATTATTCTCTGACATCCACTGCAGCCTGTGTTCACCTGCACTCACACACATGCACATGCATGCACACACAAAACAATACTATTTAAGATGCATTTAAAAGTATGACATTTCACATACATTTAAAATGCCTTATTTATCACAGGTTCTATATGGGTACCAAAAAGTTTAAATAGCTTGGTTGCTTCCATCACCCAAACCCGGGCCCTGAACGGCCACTCAGCTGCTGGAGAACAGAGCACTGCCCACCCAGAACACAGCTGGGAAAGTAGCAGCAGGGGAACAGCTGTGTCCTGTGATCCTGGGCACATGCCTCAGAGGTAAGAAACTCGGCTTTGGAGGGGAACTCAGTCTGCACAGACCACGACTGGGTTAATAGCAGCAAGGAAGCAGAGGAGTTCCTAAAAACACAGCTCAGAGGTCAGAGGTCAGAAGGTGACTTCTGCCAACTGAACCGGGGCCCTGAGACACACCCTAATGCGATGGATACAAAACAAAAGCCAACCTTCTGCTGAAGGTACCAAAAAATGTGTATAACACCTTGTACCATTTCAGATCACCAGGGTCTAAAGTTAGAATTCAACAACATCAAGAATCACAGAAAGCCTACCAACTCATGGAAACTAAACATCACTCAACTGAACCACCTCTGGATCAAGGAAGAAATTAAGAAAGAAATCACAGACTTACTAGAATTCAACAAAAATGAATCCACAACATACCCAAACTTATGGGACACAATGAAAGCAGTGTTAAGGGGAGAATTCATATCACTAGATGTCTACATGAAAGACGAGAGAAATCCCACACAAGAGAACTATCAGCACAGCTGAGGGCCCTACAACAATTAGAAGCAAACTCACCTAGAAGGAATAGACGGCAAGAAATAATCAAACTTAGAGCTGAAAGCAACACAATTGAATCACAAAGAACAATACAGAAAAATCAATGAATCAAAGAGTTGGTTCTTTGAGAAAGTTAACAAGATAGATAAACCCTTATTCAAACTAACAAAAAAGCAGAGAGAGAGAGAGAGTATCCAAATCAACAAAATGAGAAATGAAAAGGGGGACATAACAACAGACCCCCAGGAAATCCAGAGAATTATCAGGTCATACTTTGAAAATCTATACTCCACAAAAATGGAAAACCTAAAAGAAACTGACAGCTTTCTGTACAAGTACCATTTACCAATATTAAATCAAGATCAGATTAAAGACCTAAATAGTCCTATAACACCAAAGAAAATTGAAGCTATCATTAAAAATCTCCCAGATAAAAAAAGCCAAGGCCCAGATGGTTTCAGTGCAGAGTTCTACCAGACATTCAAAGAAGAGCTAATACCAATACTCCTCAAACTGTTCCATACAGTAGAAACCGAAGGAACATTGCCAAACTCTTTTTATAAGGCCACAATAACCCTGATACCCAAACCACTCAAAGACATAACAGAGAAAGAGAATACAGACCAATTTTCCTCGTGAACATTGATGCAAAAATTCTCAACAAAATTCTGGCAAACCGAATCCAACAACATATAAAAGAAGTTATTCACTATGATCAAATAGGCTTCATACTGGAAATGCAGGGATAGTTCAACATACAGAAAACTGTAAATGTCATCCATCATATAAACAAATTGAAGGAGAAAAACCACATGATCATTTCCTTAGATGCTGAAAAGCCTTTGACAAAATCCAACATGCCTTCATGACAAAAGTCCTGGAGTGTAGGGAGCATTGTACTGCGCCCTAAAGATGGCGCCGGTTTCTGCCTTCAGCCCTCCCGAGGGCTAGTGCTCTCGGGAGTAAACAACTCCTTTTTTGGCTGTAGGCAAGGATGGTGGCTTGCTTCCGCATCCTAGGACCTATGGGCGATGTCCACGTAGCTTACTGGGGTTGGAGGCCCAGAGGGTATTTAGCCACGAGCGGGCTTCCCCCCCCCCCCCCCCCCCCCCCCCCCCCCCGCGGTCAGAAGTCGGAAGTCAGAAGATTGTGCACAGGTCCTGAATAAAACGGCTGGAGAGAAGAATCCTGAGTTGCGTTCTTCCTTGCCGGCGAGGTTGGGTGCGACACTGGAGAGATCAGGAATACAGGGAAAATACCTAAATATAATAAAGGCAATTTACAAAAAGCTGATGTCCAACATCAAACTAAATGGAGAAAACCTCAAAGCAATCCCACTAAAATCAGGAACTAGACAAGGCTGTCCTCTCTCCCCTTATCTATTGAACATAGTTCTTGAAGTTTTAGCTAGAGCAATAAGAGAACGAAAGGAGATTAAGGGGATACAAATTGAAAAGGAAGAGGTCAACATATCTCTATTTGCAGATGACATGATTCTATACATAAGTGACCCACAAAATTCTACCAGGGAACTTCTACAGCTGATAAACACCTTCAACAATATAGCAGGTTACAAGATTAACTTAAAAACCTAAGACAAATACGTATCATATAATTCCATAAAACTTACAAAAAGTAAAGCCTTTAAAAGTTACAAAACCAATGAAGCCCTGATATTAATCATAGTATTTCTTTTTTAAAATTTATATAAATATATTATTTGATGTTTTTACATCATGCACCCCATAATCTCTATTATTCCGCATACATTATGCTGCCTCTTAAAACAGCCTTAGAAAGGCAGGGGTAGGTTGTGACTGGTAGGAAAGAAAGGTGAACTAGAGTCAGCACACCTGTATCTAGTCTTTACCCATGAGTTCATTCAAACCTCAGTCCCTTCTGTACGTAATGCCCCACTTTGCTTCTGACTTAATGCACTTGATTCTCAGTTTTAGCCTCTGCAGCAGTTATCCTTGGTGATGTTTACAGAACATCTCTGACTTAACATGAGGTAACTTCGACGACTTCTTTCCTAGAACCTGCCAACTGTTTCTTCCAGCGCCTCTGCAGGGTTTCCCATTAGTTTGGAGTAGGGGAAGGTGTAACGGGATGGAGACAGCTGTGATAATCATAACTCAGTCATAACTGTTGCCTATAATTGTATTCCAAACAGAAAAATATGTAGAAGCAAAGCTTCTGTACAACCTCGGCATAACCATGGCTAATCCGTGTATTGTGCTATGATTGAAGTCAATAGTGATGAGATCAGTTTCTGTCCAACAGTGTGCAAACTGTGCCTACAGCCCTCTTAATCTCTATAAACCTTTCAGATGACAAAGAAAAGGTAGCTCTTAAGAATAAAGGGAAATTTTATAAGATTTCTAGTGATGATTGTGCTGGGGGCACTCTAAGCTTGCCCCACTCACCTGATTGCTTCTGGTGTTATTTGCCCAAGCTGAAGCCGTAACAACAGGTGGAAATGCCTCCCTAAATGTGCTGGTGCGCAGTGTTAGCAACTGTGCTGAGCTCACCACACACTGGTCCCACTCGATCCTATCTTGTTTGTCCTCCATCTAACTCTGTCTTCTACTTCCAGGGCAATGGATTCCGAAACTCTGACAATGCATTTCTCTTTCTCCATACATGTCCACAAAGCATGCACATGCATACTTCAGCCACAGAGTCCTTTGCAGTTTCAAGGGGGCTTTACACACACCCCTACACACATTAAGCAATGTAGTGTTACAATGTCTCTTCTGCTGCCTAATAAAATATCCTACTTAGAACAACACTATTTTACACTCCACAGTATCTACAGCTCAGGTCTGGTCACAGACTAGTTACTCTGCTTGAGGGTCTTGAGAAGACTGACTAACAGGATCAAGAATAACTGCTTCAGCTCCCAGTCCCGTGATGGTAGGTCCGAGGTCCTGCTTCCTGTCTGGCTCCCGTATTACATCCTCTCTCAGCCTTTGAGGCTGAGTCCCATCCACAATGCTTTGAGGAGACAGTTCAGTCCAAAGCTCTGGGAAAGGCTGAGAACAAAGTGGCGGATGGGAAGGACTTGGACTCCGTCTGTTAAGCAGCTTTTATCTCCAGGCCTCCTCTCTAGGCTCACATTGTCGCCACCAGATGCTTTACCAATCGGCAACACAGCCTAGATCTGCTCCCTGTTTTGGCTGGATGCACTGTATCCCCTCATCTTTCCCCACTTCCCTGAATGGCATTCACTGTTTGCTCATTGGACTTTGATCCTTGGTCCCGCCAAGACCCAGAGTCCCCTTGGAGGCCTCAGGCTGTTCTATTGCTCTGGTTTCTGGTGAGCTGTGGTTGCCCTGAGCTGTGCTGTAATTTATTTCCTAGGCCTGACTACCCAACAACTCTTGATATGACATCTAGTTGGAGAATATCCACTTGAGGCCCCTAATACATGATAGCACTTAATCATATGCCCCATGGTACAACCATGTTATCACTGATGCTGAACAAACAACCTCAGTAAGCAAGGAAGGTCTCCTAAGTCCAGAGGTCACATGCAGACATAGCAGCTGAGGAAAATAGCCTGGATAGAACTCCGTCTGCTGGTTTCCGACAGAGCTCAGGGCCTGATGCTAGTGGCTCTGCAGTTGTCCATGGCAATTCCATTTAGCATTCATGTCTCCTCCGAGACAGGACAAGGCACTTAGCTTCTTATTCTTCTCCTTTCCTCCTAAAACATGGCTTCATCCTCATCAAGTAAAAGCAGATAATTTCCCTTCCTACAAAGCCCCCTCCAGAAATAGAGTTTCTCAGGGGCTGTTTCGATGCTGAATGTGACCGACTGGTATAGACACAGGGAATATGCAAATGCCATTTGGACAGCTGCCCCAAACTCTTGCCGTCACGGCTCCATCACCATGATGTACTGAGTGAGCTCTCTGAACCCATGAGCCAAGATGTTTCCCCAAGTTGTTTCAGGTATCTTGTCCCAGCAAGAGAAATGTGGTTGATAGAGGGAGAGGGGACAACAGGGTATAAAGTGTCTGGATTTGATCAGTGGATATGCATGTGTTAAAATGTCACACTGAAGCCATATACACTGAACACATTACTCAAAATAACATAAGACAAAACAAATATTGGAGTTAATCCTGTTTGTGTCATGCCAGTTGGATTCCAGACTTTTCATCAATGGAGAGAAAGTGGTTTTTGACATTTTGGTGGATAAACATGGTCTTTAAAGGCTGAACCATTTCTCCAACACTAAGTAATTTTTGAGCAAACCGATCTGGTAGTAACTTTCTTAGTTCTTTCTGGTGACTGGGAAAATAAGCTGACCCTAAGGTATCACAGCATGTTTGTTAATGAAAGTCCTTTGAGAAGGGGGCATGTTCACTTAGGTTTCTGTGGATGAACATGTGGATGACATCTCAGTCAGGTAAAGGGGAAGAGCTTTACAAGGGATGCTACCGAACAGAGATACGCTACATGCTGTGCTTCACAGAGATGAAGTGTTGGGGGAAACGTGGAGAAAACAGAGTCCGTAGATGAAGAAGAGAGATTCCTGAAGGTGATGGAGCAAATGCAAAAGGTATGAGAGTGTTGCCTCTGTGTATGGGAGTCGAACAAGCTGAGATGACACTTTTCCTTATGTAATAAAGCACTATTATTGGCCATAGTCGGGATAACCTTTGGAAGATGGTTTTGTAGATAAGGAATGAATGGTACATCCTAAGAAGAAGCACTTTTGAGTATACCCTATTAACTTCCACCAAGTTAATGAGCACCTTTTCCAGAGTTATAAGTGTGATTTTGCTTCCTTTCAGTTTTCTAACTAATACTGCTTAAGGACCCTTGGTGAATTCCTTCATTTTTATTTTTAAGTTTGAAAACGGCGCCCTGACAATGCAGCTTACATTCAGCCACAGAGGGTTATCTATCCAGGCACTGAGCTTCATTTTAGGTGACTAATCTTGTTCATGAGGCAGCAAACCAAGGGTGGCCCAACCCGAGCTGAGGACTTTCCCTTTGAAATAATTAACCGCAGGAAATTTGAAAAATAAGCATAGCTGGCTCCGAGATCACCCACCATGTCACAGTAGTGGAGATGTACGTTAGTGAGTCCTCTACCTCCCCAGCCTGGTGAACGAGAAAGAAGTCATAGTCATATGTGTTTGAACTGGAGCCTGCTTCTGGTTCAGGCAACCAGTTGTACTTTGTTCTTCAGGGGCAGAGACCAGACTAAGGCCCACTAGGCTGAAGGGGCAAACGGGAGTTCTTTGCTGAGTTTCCAACATTCCTCCACACACTCTTTCTCCCTTGAAACTTGTTCTGAAGTCCTAATGAAATAAAACTGAATTCTTTAGAGTGCTCAGCCATGCTGCCTGCACAAAAGGAGAATCAGTAGAACCTGCAGGGTGTTATTTGGAGTTGACATTTTCTATTGTAACTTTATTTTTAATTTTTTTATTTTTAATTTTTTGGGTTTTTTTTCCAATGGGAGGGGAAAGATGCTCATTTTAAATGTTGAAGTGCACAAGTTGCTTTGTTACAATAAAACCAATGTGTATACGAAAAACAACTGAATTTTTTAAGAATGTCAACCATCTCAAGATTATATGGGATTATGTCAGAATCTAACTGGAATGACTCTATAAACCCTCCCCACCCCCATTGTATATGAAATATGAAAACAAATCCAGCCTGTCTCCAGGTGATGCAGGCCTCTGAGGAGCAAACAGCATTGTCTGTGTTTGATCAGCATGTCTTCAGGCTTGACAGACTGAGCACATGAGTGTCCAGGTCCTAAGGAGAACTGAGTCCTGCACCTCGTCTTATGGTACCATTCAGAGTGTGTGACTAGCCTCTTACTCTACTGCATCTTAATTATGCACAAAGTGAATAAGAATACATGAAAGTCCTAACCAGAGAGGCTCTGAGGAGCTGAGAAGGAGCACGTGGTTCTGGGCACATGGGGTGAGTTTGAACTCAGTGCTTCTGTAGAACCAATGCACACAGGTGTGAGTACTTTTCACCACAGGGCCTCTCTGTCTGAGCAGGAGTGAGTCTGTGTAGGATCAGCAGCATCTTGCTGATGCACATTCCTTGGCTTTGGTGTTCTTATAGAAGCAGGAATGAGACAATCCTGTAATCATGAATAGGCCCCTGCTTGGACGCTCCAGGGTGTGCCCAACTCTGATGGAAATAAGCCAGCCCAAAACAAGACATCTTGACTGGAGAAGCCTCAGTAAGTGCATTAGCTTTTCCAATGGCCATACAAGAGCCAGGCTAGAGCAGAGACCTGACCAAGGGCCCAAGGCTGAGGCTCAAGGAGCCAGTGACCCTGGTGAATAATCAAAGAGAAAGCTTTACAAAATACAGGAGCATATTCGGAAGGGTTTGCTTCATTTTGTTTATTAGTTTGTGTGTGTTTGTTGAGACAGGGTAGTTCTGGTAGCCTAGAACTTTCTTTGCAAGCTGGTCTCCATCTCAGAGATCCGCCTACCTCTGCTTCTGGAGAGCTGTGATTAAAGGCTCAGGCAACCATACCCAGAAACTTCTGTTTCTTGAAGCAGCGTATTGCTCAAACAATCGGTTGCAATGACCTCTGCCCGCCTTCAGCGGGAGGTAATTGTTGCCCTCAAGCCATGTCCACACAGTCCAGTGACTTCCAGTTATCTGTGTGTAAACAGTTCACTGCAGAGAACAATGTAAGAAAACAGCTGCTTTCGTCAGTCCATTCCTTTGCTTCAACAGCTTCTCTCTAGAACCAACCCCTCCAGAAAACCCACAGGTTAAAATTTCACAGCATGTTAGGAATGCCAATTCTCCACACACTTGCCAAATCAGTGCCGACAGTAATGACATGCACCCCTGAGTGTTACACAATGCCCAGATGTCTACAGCAACCTTGATTATGTGATGAAGAATACCCTGGCTGTGCATCCTCACACCTGAGAACTACATGTACTCAACAGTGGCAGAAACTGCCAGCTACTCCCCCAAATTTTCCTTGTCTTCTTGGCATACAACATAACCAGAATGCTCCCAGCTCCCTTGCGATCTGTATGGCCATGTGATGGAGCTGTGACCAGTAGCAGGAAAGAACATTGCCCTTCAAGACCCACACCCAAGCTCCCCTGTGCTCTCTCTGTTCTTGGGTTTAGCTGCTGACCCCAGCAAGTACATCAACAGACACTCCAAGGTCAATGATTCTAGAAGCAAGACCCCTTCCTCCAACTCCTCTGTGAGTGACAAATCATCCTCTGACATTGCAGCCAAGGTACAAGTCTGGATCTGTTTGACAGACCATGTAGCTGTAAGGGCCCAAGAAATTCGTCTTTCAAAGTGGCAGGATCCTGACAGCTTTGGGCAACTAAGCATGAAAAGACTGGCCAGCTCAGACAGTGGCCAAAACCCTAGAGCTGGCTCATGGAAGGCCGATAGAGACCTGCAGGGCCAGAGCTCTGCAAAGATTTGGTGAGGCCCAGTGTGCAGACTGTTGTCTTGGTAACATGTTACTCAATAAAAATGGAGAACCATATCTATAGGCTCCCAGGACTGTGGTGTCTAAAACCTTAGAGTCAAAGTCAGACAAGCAAGACTTGAAAGGACTTTACTGATGTGAACTTCAGGGATTCACCGAGCAAGGAAATAATACTCTAGGGTAAAAATCAAGTTAAGAATAAGTAGTATAGATTTGGGGTCTGGTTAATTTTGGTGAATAATGTTTTTATTTATTTGCAAATTTTTCAAAAAAAAAAAGTTTATCAATTAAGAAAAGAATGTGGGGGCTGGAGAGATGGCTCAGCGGTTAAGAGCACTGTCTGCTCTTCCAGAGGACCCGGGTTCGATTCCCAGCACCCACATGGCAGCTAATAACTGTAGTTCCAGGCAAACACCAAGGCAAATAAATAAATAAATAAAAATGCTTAAAAAAAAAAAAAAAAAAAAAGAATGTGAACGTGAGCTGCCCACCCAAGCCTAATTATTTCAGGTGAGGATAAATTTAATAAAAAGGGAAACTGGAGACAGGAAGATCCGCCCCTCTCTCGGTTTGATGGTCCTCTCCGCTCTTCGCTACTCGGCGCTCCCTCTGGAGTCCCTGTGCTCTCCGGCAGGAGTCCCCCTTGCGCCTGCCTGCGTGATCCTGTCCATGCGCGCGTGCTCAAAACCCCACCCCCCACCCCGGCCCTTTCCTTCGTGGCCCAGGCCACAGTGCGTGGCGCCAGCACCATGCTCTTCTATTCCTTTTTCAGATCCCGTGCGAGCAAGGATGTGGTCGTGGAACTCAAGAATGTCCTAAGCATCTGTGGAACGTCCACCCTGTGGACCAGCACCTCAGCATCAAACTAAGCAACATCAGTGTCGCAGACCCTCACATACTGTCAGTGAAGAACTGCTTCATCAGGGGCTCCGTGGTCTGCTCGGTGCAGCTGCCTGTCCATGAGGTGGACACACAGCTACTCCAGGACGCAGCTAGGAAAGAAGCCCTTCAGCAGAGACAGCGATGCACCTCTTCTTCCTCTCCTCCCCCCTTTCCCATTAGTGACTCTAACTGGATGTCCAACTTAGGGTAAGGACACTCCTGCCCAGCGCTTCAAGTGTGTTTTGTTAATGAGTTTTACTTTTTAATTACCTGGATGAAAGAGATACTAGTCAGGAACAACTGTCCTCTGCTGAGAAGGGAGGGTAAGAAAGCTGGAAACTGAAATGTCCCAATCCCTACCGTATTCTCCCTTTCCTTGGAGATGATGGGAGTTTCCTAGGCCTTTCCAGGGCAACATATGATGCGTTTTCGGGGGAATAAAAAGAATCTGTCCCGCATAGGGAATAAAATTTATGATGCAAAAGTAGGGGAACTGAAGGGAAAAAACAGGAACAAAGGAGGAAATACCCAAGAAAGCTGAGAGAAATCAACCCAGCTTGTTGCCACCCCAGGAACTTAGCATGGTTTTTGGAGTCTGTCTTAGACCCTACATTAACTCTCAGGCCCTACAGTCTATGGATTACAAAGGCTGTGAGGGATCTCAGAAGGTTTCTCAGGAGTTGGACATCAAGTTGGACACTGGAAAAGAAAGCAAAGCCAAAAGGTCACCACCAGCAGAAGTGTCCTGCTATGGACCTACGGTCCATCAAAGATCCCACCCCACAGCCAGGGATTGTGTTCCCACTCGGGATTGCATTACCACAATGATGTATGCCCCTCTATTTGGACTGGGAATTTATGTTACAAAAATCTTTTCCTGCTCAACCACTTACCTGATTAATCTGGGAGCTGAGAGCACACAGGAGCTTATGCTCAGTTTAATGTGCGTTTAGAAGAACTACCATGGACCCGATCAGGGGTCTAAATATTGCTCAAATGTCCTAAACTTCCCAGCTAAATGCAATATTAGGAAAAAACTCTGGGTTGTCCCCTTCGTCCTGGGAAGAAGAGATGGGTATTCAGTGGCCAAGTCATAACTGAAGGTGGATTATGCTCCTGGGCACACAGCTGACTCCAACTCCAAGATTTATTGGCACCCAGATGGTCTTCTTACCCAGTTTCACCAGTAAGTCACAAGCAGATCTGAAGTCAGGTAGGGACAGGTTTGGCACGGGTATGGGGAGTAGAGTTATGATCATAACTAGGGTTATAATCAGAAGGTGCTGCATAGAGCCTTGGCTTGTGAACTGTGATACGTGGCTATCTGTAGAGAATCTCCCTGCTTTGCTCCTATGTGCTCTCTCTTTCTATGCGTTGTTTGCAGATGATGCCTGACTTGTCAGGGAGGTTGCCTCTGGCTGGAACACTTGCTCTGGATGCTTTTGTACACTGAAGAAGTCATATGAAGTAGAGATAACAAAGCTGCCTCTTAAGAGCCTTTGTACTGAGATGTCAGAAAAAAGCTTTGTTACCCAAGGCACAGAGCAAACACATCAGTCAGCTGTTAATGTCATCCTCTGTGCTCAGAAGGAGTTGGCATTCCTTGTGTTCGGTAGTTTATCAGGCAAGCTGTAGAAAAAAAATGTCACAAGGTAGATACATTATACAAGAAAAAATCTGTCTTCCCGTGTTCTGGAACAGGAAGATCAAGATATACACAGGGCTACTTTCCTCTCCACGGCCACCCTTGCTGGCTTTCTCTTTACAGTGTCCATCCTATGGCATTTCCCTGCACATTCCTGCCATTTCCCCTTCTCCACTACCAGCATCTCATCCTCCTCCTCTTCCCCACCTCCTCCTTCTAGAAAGACACAAGGATACCAACCCTTCCGATCAGGGCCCACCATGACATCCTCATTTCATTTACATCAATGAGCTCTGTAGAAATATATGCTCACATTCCAGGACTAGGGCCTAGAATTCTCACATCTCCTGTAGAAAGGTCACAGCTCAACCCATAACAGTGGGACATAAAGATCTTGAACTTGGGCCAGGGAGTGTGTAGTGAAGGAGCCACAACACAGCTCTGTTGAGCACTGGCTTGCTCCAGACCTCCATCTGTATTTTCATGGATATTGCTCAGCATCCTACCTAAGTATGATATGTTCCCCACCTCACACATTTTATAATCTCAGTTCTCGGGATCTGTGAAGCTAAGATTTTTAGCTCAAGTGTACAAGTATGAGTCAACCGTGGATCCAGAATTGTGGCTTCAGCCAGGCAGCTCCTTCTAAATGAACTAAGGAATGTGTGAGTGATGGCAGCTTTGGTTTATTGCCAGCCATAACATCTAGAAGACTGGGCGGGTTGTGGAGGGGGGGGGTGTTGTTACTTTGAACATGCTATCAACCTGTCAATAACTGTTGAGGAAAGTCCCAGTCAATGCTTTGAGCCTGTCAGAATAGCTAATAATCTAGAAAGTGTCTCATAGAAGCATCTTATTTATTTGAGCACAGGTTTTGTTAGTTTGAAGGTTTACCTTTTAGGAATGGTACTGCACCTTTCATCAGTGTAGGCAGGGTTGTAAATTTATATACACCAGCTGCACAGAGCACAGTTATGTTCAAATTTTGGATTTATTCTCTGATATTTATATGAAATGGCATCGTAGTTTTGATATTCTATTTTTAAATTCTTTCAGTCAAAATTGGGTGGGTAAATTTCTATTTCTTGTGTAGCAATCTCAGTAACTTGAAAACTCTACTGAAAAGAAATGAGATATTTCCATTTAAAAAGTAATTTAAACCCACCCCACCTTTAAAAAAAAATAAAAAAGAACATCTCTAGTCATATAGAAAATGTGAAAGGTGGTTTAGCACAAGGGAGCAAGAAAACCACCTTTCACATGTCTGTTTGTCTTGACATTGCTGTGTTAGGAGGCCCTGCTGGTCAGAGGTTGCAGACTACATGGTCTGGCAGCTGTCTCTGAACTCAGCACAACATGGAGGAGTCCCCCACAGCCCTGTAGAGACTTGCTGCTCTCCACCTGACCTTATTTGGAGAATGTCTGAATGCCTGACTTGTGACCCTGGGTGCAGTGCCCTGAAAGAGCTTTCCCCTGGTGCCCATCAGGTGATTGAACTTCACGTTAGGAGCATTGCTATAGGGCCTTGCTGCCCATCAGGTGATTGGTCTTCACGTTAGGAGCATTGCTACAGGGCCCTGCTGCCACTTATGGAGCCTTCTGATTGGAGCATCGTGCTTAATGCAAGTTAGGTGATGCTCAGTCACCGTCCCCAGCCTTTATATCTCCCCTTACTCTGGAATAAAGCTGAGCTGTAACACTGAAGCAGTCTCCTGGAAGGTTATTTCTATCATACCACAGGCCACACAAGGCCCTGCTTGCCCCTTCTGCCCTCTCTGCCTTCATGGCCAGGTGACCAGCAGACCATGGGGAAAGAGGGACCCACAATTGCTGCTGGCTGTCAGGAGAAAGTGATAGGCAAAGGCATTTCAGCTCCCAGCCCTTTATCTCTTAGCATCCGGGTTTCCACTCTGGTTCAGGTTAGATTGTACCTGCCATTGATCTCAGGCCTCTCATGGTCTTGGGAAATTAGCTGGGCCTTGGGCCTATACTCTGAACTTATATCGGGCACGTAGGCAGCACACAGTTCTCCCAGACTTTTCAAATAGAAAGAGGAAGAGTCTCAACCAAAGATTATTGTTTTAAGACACTGGCCTCTGTTCTAGGAAAGAGGGGTCTCTGCTGCTACCCAAGTGAAAGACTCAAACCATCTAGGCCAAAGAAAGAGGAGAAGGAACCTGAGTGACATGTCTCATCTCTCAGATTAATTCTGCTTTCCAGGGCTCAGAACCAGCCAGCTGCACCCACATGGATACACGAGCTCTAAGCCTTAGTGACCCCGGATCTCACCATGCTTGTGTGGACACTCTGCTGGGTGTCAGTGCCTGGCCATTGGACCAGAGCACATGTGCAGAGGGAATACCTGGAGAAAAGTAAAGCCAAGTTCATCATCCTGCTATCATTTAGATTATCTCTTAGGAGATACAAGGTATCAAGGGCCTTCAAGAAGAAGCCTGGGGAAGGCAGGAGTTTTCTGAGAGGGTGGGTAAGGATGCAGCTCTATTTACCAATACCACAAGACTGGCCACCTCTGCCTAATAGCATGGCATGGCCTCACCTCAAGACTCCAAATAGCATACCCAGTAGTGTTCTGCCCAAGGTCCTTCCCAGTGACATTACAATTCTGCTTTAAGAAAGATCTCAAAGCTTGGTTTTGCTTCCTTATATCGCACAACTTTCTTTCTTACCTCCATGAAGAGGACAAAAGAAGAATCACATTCAATGAAAAGAAGGAACAAGAACCATCTGCTTCCTCAAAAGCTGTGGGGTCCCTGTGTTCCCAGGTCCTGCCTTCAACACCTTGGATAGAACGGAGTGGGATGTGACGAAAGTCTGGTCCTCTGTCTCTGATCTCATTGCTGTGATGCCAGAGATGTATAAAGATGTCACTGGTATATGCAGGACATGGGCAGAGCCATGCCTGTTGTGAGGATAATGTTGTTAAGCATGTTCATTGTCAGGTCTATATAAGGTCACACATGCCTTATCAATCTTAGAGGGCCAGTCCTGTTGTTTATAGTTGAGAAATATGAGACCCAAGATGCTAAGGTCCCATAGGACTTCAGGACTAAGTGCTGACCCAGGCCATTATACTCAATTCTCAAGAACTATGACACCAGCTATCCAATAATACTCCTGCAACTGGAATCTCAGGTACACTGCTTGCCACTTTACAAAAAAAAAAAATGTGAAGGGAATTTGTAAAAAGATACGAGTTTATGTATAGTCTTGACTAAAAGAACTAGGGAGAGAAAATTTCTCAGCTTCTCTCCACCTATAAATTGGAGAAGTACATTGCAAATTATAGAGGAAAAAACAAAAGGCAGGAAATATACATATGTAGCTTTGGCTCTTAGGGAATTATCAGAGTTATGGGGTGATGTGGCATTTTAGGGAAAAGGTCTTCCTCTGGGAGCTCCTTTGGCTTCATTCCTTTCTTCTTTTTGCACAGAATTTTCTAGAGAAAGTTTGTTGTGTTTAGGATTCTTGCACACTACTACACTGTCCTTCTGGCCCCTACAACATAGCAGTCTGGCCCACCATGTAAAAAGAAGTTGTGCCAGGCCCATGCCATTTACCAAGATGTTCTCTTCCTACAGAACACACTGGTCTAGATCCAGGGACACCCCAGCCCCAATCTCTCCATACTCCCGGAACAAGACACACAACCACTGCTGTGGAAAACAGAAGGGGAGTCTTTATCTCTAAAAGCTCAACAGGACAAGAGCCCAGACTTAACAGTGGGGTGACCCCAGGATCTGAGACAGGTCCAGACTGTGAAATCCTGGGCCTGCTGTCACCATACCATGTATAGTCCTGTGGACAAGGTCACACATTTGAAGTTCCAGCAGGGGATCATGCTGCCCACAGCACTCTGCAATGCTTCATATACCCAATGGGGCTTTTTTAGCCAACCGCAGCCAGGCTCAAATGTATCAGGCCCAAATTCATGCAAAACCTAAGTAGTGTCCTGAGTGGCTTCTCTCAATTTCCTTTGCCCACTTGATAGGAAGACCCATGTAGTTAGCAGGGCTGGCAAAGCAAAGGTCTTCACGGTGCTAGTGGGGTATTTTGGCTCAACCAGAGTGTGCTCAGGAGACATGCTTCCCTCTCAACAGGTCCAGAGTTGCAGGCGGTTCACATACTAAACACTAAAAGCACCTGCGTGGGGAATCTTTGCATCTTCTTTAAGACACCCACCAAGCCAAACATTCCAGTGTACTAAAAACTCAGTTCTCACACTTGGAGGGCTTACTTAGAAGAAAGTGGTGCCACTTGGAGCACATTTGCTACTGCATATGACTAAATGCTAAGGAAAATACTCTTCTAGGCAGACTACACACCACATTAAAACAATATGTTACTTTCTGAGGCACAAAAATACAGACCATTTTTTAAATGGTAATTCTGCCAGAAGCCATTAGGGGGGAAAAATGTGTTCTTAGATCAAGGTAAAAGGTACACTTTGTTACAGGAAATACTTCAGCAGGATGCTTATTTCTTACCAGGCAACGGAACAGGCCAAGAGTCCTGAGACCTTTAGAAATGGGATTAACATCTGGCACCATTTGAAGCAGGTCCAGATACACTTACTGTTGTAAAGCCAAGATCCTGTCTAAAGCTGCCTGAGCCCTGTTTCTACCATAATTTATACTCCTGTATTGAGATATGCCTTGCTTATCATAAAGTCCACTCAAAGGGTCAAGTTCAATGTCTTTTAAGCACACTTACAGAACCATGTGACTATCACCACAGTGAATGATGGACCTCTTTTATTGCTAAAGAAGAAATCCCACATGGCCTAGGCACCACCAGCCACCCTAACCCATCTCCTCAGCACACTTTACCCTTTTTGAATTTCTTTCTCCATAGATTTATCTTTCCTGGACACTTAATGTAACTAGGATCAGATATACATGTGACTTGGCATATTTGTTCCTGTCACTCAGGAGAAGGTTTCTTCATGTTGTAAATAAATCAATGCTCTCGGGGCTGGAGAGATGGCTCAGCGGCTAAGAGCACCATCTGCTCTCCCAGAGGACCCGGGTTCGATTCCCAGCACCCACATGGCAGCTAACAACTGTCTGTAGTTCCAGTTCCAGGCAAACACCAAGGCAAATAATTAAATAAATAAATAAAAAGTGTTTAAAAAAATTAAAAAATAAATAAATAAATCAATGCTCTCTTATAACTATATAATATTTTACTGTGTGAACAGAATTGTTCTAGTTGTCCTTTTTAAGGGAATAGCATCCAGGTTTCTTTTTTTAATTTAGTAACTATGCAGCTATGAACATTTATGTCTAGGCCTCTGCATGGTTCTCTATTACATTTCTAGAATCCCAATCAAGAATGTCGGATTACATAATAACTCCATGCTTACTTCCTGGATGTATCTAGATTATTTGCAGAACTCTCTCATCAGTAACAGTTATCATTTTTACTGGTTCTTTTCCTCAGATGTTCAGTTTCTCCACATCCCTGCCAACACTTAGTGTTCTCTCCTTTGCATTGCAGCCACTCAGTACTTGAAGTGGAATCTTACTGTGGTTTTGACTGTACATCTTTACTGGCTAGTGAAGCTGAGCATCTGCAGGACTTTACTGCTGTGCATAATTTTTCCTACTCTGTAGACTGTTTTCTCAGTTTGGTAATTGGCACTATTTACAACAAAATATTAATTAGCTTTGTGTATCTATTTTTGTTGTAATTGTTATTTCATATCCTATTTTTTGAAAGATGATTAAATTCAAAAGTCAGGAAGGTGTCTATTGATAAATTTTATGATATCCATGTTTGTCACTGAGTGTTTCTGATTATTTTCATTCTCAGAGCTTCAGGACATGATTCAGAGCAGTGGTCTTCAACCTTCCTAATTCTGTGACCCTTTAACACAGTTCCGCATGCTGTGGAGACCCACAACCATAAAATTATTGTATGTAATTTTGCAGTTGTTATGAATTGTAATGTAAATATCTGATACCCATGATATTTGATATGCAACCCCTATAATAAAAAAAAAAAACCCTGTCATGACCCCCAGGTTAAGAAGCACTGATATAGATCCTTTGCTCAGTTCATTAAGGCTCAGTTCTCACCTGCCCCCAGAACTCCTTGTTTTCAGCATGAGGCACACCCTTCTCCCCATGTGAGTGAACCAAGTGCACATTCTCTGTTCTTGTCTGTCTGAGGGTCATTACTTTAGAGGCAGCTGGGCCAGGTGTGAGATTCTTGCTGGATGCTGGGGCCTCACATGCTTGTGAATGCTTGTTTGTCACAGTGACCCCAAGGATTTTCTTCTTTACTTTTCTACATTTTAACTGTATCTTCTTGTTTTGTTGTGGTTGGATTTACTGATCTTCTTTGTGGATTAATGCTTTCCATCACACTTGGGAAACCTTACCCATTAAAAAACATTCTCTTCTCCTTTTCTGTCTTTGGGTCACCCCATTATACTGTGGTCACTGGTTGTGTATTGACAGCATCCCACATTTCTTTGGCTATGTTCAGTTCTCTGGACTTTTAACTTATAAAGCCTCTTTCATTCTTCCGTCACTTTCCCGTTCCTCTTTCAGACTGACCCTGCTGGGAACCGACCCAGTGACATTCCGGCTTAGGCACTGTGATAGTCAACTCCAAGATTTCCACATGGTGTTTAGTAGCTCCTTCCTTCTTATCGTTACTCTCTAGATATCACTAGATACCTTTAGTTCCTTAGACACAGCCTCTTAGCTTCATTAACATGCTTTTCATTCCCCCAGCTCATCAACACCCACTCAAAAGTTAGCAGCTCTGCCTCTTTGCCTTCAAATATTCCCAGGCTGATTTCCTTATAGATGTGTGTTTAGGGAACTAAATTCTTTGGATCTATCATGGCCATCATCTTCCAGAGACAGGAGCTTTGAGGTTACTTCCAGGAATATAGTCTGTGGCAGAAGGATGCTGTTTTAATACTGACTGCTTTCCACGTGGGCATGGCTGATAGCCCTTTGCTGTGATAATCCGAGTCACCTGAGCCACAGCCTCAAGCGGAAGCTCTATCTACCTCTCTGTGATAGGCCTAGAGGAGCCCAGCAAATGAGCATTTAAAAGAAAACCAAGTAGGTCAGGAGAGCTAGAACAGCTGTGGACAAGGATGCACCTTTGTCTTTTCAGGACACCCATGTGGCACCCAGGGAATGTCCTGGCTTAGGAAGTTCCCCAAAACTCTGAGTACTTCCTGTTTTCTAGAGATTTCCCTTTGTAACACACCCAAGGGGTCCAGCCATGTGTGGCCCTATGACAGTGTAATTATACCACGGGGCAGGAGAGGTGAAAACCCATACACTGTATGGAAACATGGACCCCTCATGCAAGGTTCATGTCACTTTCCAGTCTTCCTTCCTGAATCTGTAAACTGGGATGGGAGTTGGTGAGTTTGCATCACAGGTGATTGAATCCATCCCTAATCTTTTTCCTCTGTCTGACTTTGCACACTTGGATGCTCTTGTGTTTCCATTTCCCCACCTCTTACTTCCCTTCTTCCCTCCCAGTTTGAACCCCATCCTTCAGCTCTCCCCCAGCTCTAGATTATTTCTATAGAGCTGTCCAAATTAGTAGCAAAAAATGTTTTGACTGTACCAGGCTTGATAATCTGCCCCACCCCAGATCCAACAGCTGTGGCTAGAAGAGGACTCTTGGAGTAACACAGGGATTGGTTACACATAGTTAACACCTTCTCTTCTGCCCAAGTTCATCCTTCCAAAAAAATATGAAAACTAAATATTAGAAAGGTTTATGCCAGGCCAATACTTGAATACAGTGAAACCATGAGAATCAGCATGACTATACTTTTCAGGTTACTAAATGTTCGTAATTTTTACCTTGAGTTTAATATTCAATATAAGCTATGTAAGTTGCCCATAAAAAATTACCAGAAAAACTATGGGATTTATCTACTTTTATCCTTTTACCCATTTCTGAGAATGTAACGAAACCAAGCATTGACAGGCATGGTGCTACATTAAAAATGAGTATGAGTCTTCTTGGCAATCTCTAACAACCGTCAAGGGTGGAGAGATGGCTCAGTGGTTAAGACCATTTGCTGCTCTTGCAGAGACTCAACTCAACTTCAGTCTCAGCATACACATCAGGCAGCTCACAGCCATCTACAATTCTAGTGCCAGGCAATCCAAGGCCTCTGGTCCCCTCACACACCTGGGTTCTTGTGCACATACCCACATCAAACATGCGCACCTGTGAAAACAATAAAATAAAAGAGACTTTAAAAATAAAATATTAGTCAGGTCCTCTGTCAGCAATTAATGAAGATAATATGCTTATCTTCTTTAATGCATACAGCTGCAACATGTTCCTTATAGACTGACTGAGATAGACAGGGGTTGGGAATATGTAACGAGATGTACTAGCCAGAACTGCAGTGCAGTTAAACACAGGAGCCAATCAGTGTTTTCTCTGCCGTTCTGTTAGATTTGCACCAAGCAATAGGATAAGTGTGCTATCCCTGACTACGTGCTTGCACGACCTTTCCAGAACAGGCCTTTGGAACTGGTATCTGATCCTCGTTGCTTGGCTGGGCGGGTGACACCAGGGGAAAACTCTGCCTCCCAGTAGTTGGCATCTATCGAAGATCGGAGAGCAGTGAGTCACAAGAATAACCACAGCTGGCCAGATGTGTCTGATGAGGACGGTGAGGAGGGAGAAGGATGGAGATATACAGTATGGTTTGTGTGGTGTTGAGCTCAGCTGCACTGACCAAAACTCAAGTTTATCTTCCTCCATCTACGCAGTTAGTAAGATTTAAATAATAATTCCAAAACCAAAGGCTGTGAGGCAGTTGCCCTGTAAGACAAAGTGGAGCTTAGATTTTAGTCATTCTTGAAGTCATCACGGTTGCCCACTCCGGGCACAGCTTCCATCCTTCCGTGATTCCTCCCTCTAAAAGCTATGCTTGGCTGGGCGGGCTGGCTATAGTCCAACTTTTACCTATAATAAAGGACCATCACTGTAGATCAATTGACCTCAGGTCTACCATGCTTGAAGCTCCAAGCCGAGCCTGAGCAAAAATGAGTATATGACTATCAAGTGGCCATCCTTCCCTATGTACTGATTAATCTTCAGTGAAGCACAGGGTGACAAATCAGGGTTTTCATCCACACTGAACT
Organism: Sigmodon hispidus; assembly: GCA_004025045.1. Taxonomy (NCBI): domain Eukaryota; kingdom Metazoa; phylum Chordata; class Mammalia; order Rodentia; family Cricetidae; genus Sigmodon; species Sigmodon hispidus. The sequence continues at coordinate 100,280 of PVIH01006646.1, forward strand.
GACCTTTGGAAGGGGCACAGACAAACACTATCTACTGGCAGTTTTGACATCACCCCCTGATAATCTGACAAACCTAATGAAATGCCAGGTATAGACATATGCAAAAGCAGGCATGAAGATAATGTCAAAGTGCAAACATTAACCCAGATTTGGAACTGGGAAGTCAAATGCCTGCACAACCATGGATCTGTACCCCTGTTGTCGACTCAGTGAGAAAGGGCTAGGCACTCTCTGTCTCTTCTGTAAGGACTGGCCCCATGCTCCTAGGAAACCAGTTGCTCCCCAGGGTTGTTCCTTGGGCTTCAGTTGTCAGGAGGGTCGCAAGCTGTTCACAGGAGCCCTGGTGTTAGCAGGACTGGTGACAGATGACACACATATATTAGACTGTTCTGTGGGTTTTCAAGGGTATAAAGCCTGTCATTTCCAGCCGACTTAGGTACAGAAACAAACCACTCTTCAGATATTGTCAGAACTGCCCTGGAAGGTCACAGGCATTGTCAATGGAATTGCAGCATGTCAGCCCTTCTGGAAACTCTATATTTTGGGAGACTGCTCACAATGTTCATTTTGTTCACATGAAAGTGCCTCCCGCAACTATTACCCTCACTATCTAAAATCTACACATGACTGAGCTGGGATAACACTAGAAACACCTACGACCCATGGACTGGCTGAAACCCTGAGCCCAGGAAAAACTGTTAAGGCTGAAACCTCCAACATTGGTGAAGGCTCCTGTTCAACAATGGCCTCTCTGCCCCTGCACTCCTTTGAGTCAGAGTGACCGTGCAAGGGACCTGAATTTTTATAAACCATAAGAAAGATGAAATATTAATCCCCTTGTACAAGATCCTTAGTGTACTCTGTTCATCATTCATATGAAATAAATCCTTGATTGGATCAGTAATTCTCTGCCAAAAAGAACATTGAGTGGGTGGATTTGGCCCCAGGAAAAATAAAATAGCAGCAGTGTCTTCACAATTAACACTGTGTGTAGTGTTGGCCCTGATAAACACTTGCCAAAAAAGCAAAACCAGGTGTGGTGCCACACTCCGAGTTCTCTGGGCTGAGGGAGAGGGACCTTGAGTTTGTGGCTTCCTTCAGATACACAGCAAGATCAAGGCCATGCAGCCCTTGTTCTAGATCAAGCCCCTGACTAGAAAACCAGAGTGAAACAGAAGCAAAAAAGGTCAACTCAATCTGCCTCTTAAATTTGATTCAACTTTGGTGGCCCCTATAAATAAGGAAACTAAGAAATAAGGGAGGGGCAGAGAAATCAGGATGGAGGAAGACCCTAAAGCTCTTTCAAGCAGATGTGTTATGTATTCTTTTATTCATCAGTTATGACTATTATTTTATTTTACTTTTTGGCACATTACACAATAGAATTTTATTTATCCATAATTAAAGATAAAATTATGATGTTCACAGGAAGATAATAATAATGTTGGTAATAAAAAAAAGCCAAATTTAGAAAGATAAATATTGTGCTTTTTCTTTATTTTTTTATTAATTTTTTTCAAATACCTACCACTGCTCCCCCTCCCTCCCCACCTCCCAGTCCTCCCTCAGCCTCCCCCAACCCAATCCCCTCATCCCTTCCCCAAGGAGGGCAAAGACTCTCAAGGTGAGTCAATTCTGTCTGGCATATCCGTTCAAGGTAGAACTGAGTCCTTCCCCTTTCCCCCCGGTATCACAGCTGAGTTTGATGTTCCTCTGTAGGGAATGGGCTCCAAGAAACCAGTTCATGCATCAGGATTAAATTCTGGTCCTTCTGCAAGAGGCTCCATACACTCCCCATGTGATTCAACTGTCATCTACATTTGGAGGGTTTATTTCCTTTCTATGAAGGTTCCTCAGCTGTCATTTCAGAGTCAGGGAGCTCCCAATAGCTCAGGTCAGCCATCTCTGTGGGTCTCCTCCTCATGATCCTGGTCCCTTTGCTCATATACTCTCTCCTTCCTCTCTTTAGCTGGACCGGGAGTTTGACCTAGTGCTTAGCTGTGGATCTCTGCTTCTGCCTCCATCAGCTGCTGGATGAAGTTTCTATAATGGCAATTAGGGTGGTCATTCATTTACTTATAGGGGAAATCTTAATTAGGCACCCTCTCCACTATTGATTGGAGTCCTAGCTGGACAATCTTGTGGGTTCTTGGATGTTTCCCTAGCACCAGGTTTCTCTCTAACCCCTCAATGGCTCCCTCTATCAAGATATCTATTTCTTTGTTCTCCCTCTCTGGTGCTCCCCCCACTCAACCATCCAATTCTCTCATGTTTTCTTCCCACCTCCCCTTGTTCCCTCCCCCATATGATCCCAATTTACTCAGATTTCCTCTATTTCTCCTTCCCAGGAGGATCCATAGGTGTCTCTCTTAAATTCCTCCTGTTACCTAGCTCCTCAGGAATTGTGGATTGTAGCCTGGTTATCCTTTGGTTTACATCTAAAATCCACTTATGAGTAAGTACATACCATGTCTATCTTTCTAGGTCTGAGTTATCTCACTCAGGATAATACTCTCCAGATCCATCCATTTGCATCCAAATTTCAGGATATGACTATACTTTTAAAACATATATAACTTTGCATACTTTTTCCTCTTTAAATACATTTACTAAGTTGTTCTCAGGGGTATTAATATCTTACTTTTAAAACATTTCCATTTTCATGTATGAAACTCAACTAGTCATGCACTTTATAACTTAATTTTTTTCCACACAAGAAGACGAACATATTTAACATTTACCTTATTTTATTCCTATGCCTAGTGAAAGAAAAATATTCTTTCATTTTGGGAATATTTTGAACTTTAAACACTCTTTGCATATATAATGAGATTCCTTATTTATTTTCTAAATAATGCCTTAACTATGTCTCAGTTAATATACTTAACTGATTTCAGATTTTATTTATTGTTATATTACTTTAAACAAGAACTTGAAATCAAATGAAAGTAAATCATTTAACTTAGGTAAGTGAACACTAAAACAAGACAGTTTGCAAAGATTTCTTTCATGGAAGCAGAACTACTCAACCAGGTAACAGGCACCCCCACCCCATCAGTAGGACTGAGTAACCAGGTAACAGGTACTCTCCACCCATGCCTGAGGATGGTGCTGGTTGTCTTGTCAGACAGTTGTTTTACATCCAAGTCCCTTCAGCCTTCGGGGCTTACCCTGCCATCCTGAAAGCCAATGTTGAAATCTGTTGTCTTTGTGGTTTTGTTCTGAATGTCATGAGCATAAAGTTTATACCTCTCATGGATTGAGAAGACTAAACCTAGCTTATCATTCAATCCCAGCCCTCTCTTTCTCTCTGGATAAAGACAAACTAAGTTGAAGGAAGAGGGGATTTCTAAAAAGGAATGAGTTTCTACTTTAGAAAATTGGTTTATATTGTAGATCTGTTGGTATTGGCCATTTAAACAGACTGGAAGAGTTTCAATCACACAATGTAGAGTCTTTGTGACCCTCAAAGAAAGCCCAGTTCCACTACACTGAGAGGCCTGGAGGTCACCTATAGCTAGCAGAGCCTTTCCCCAGCATCCACCAACATACCGGCACTGCCTGGTTTGATATGCAGCCCTTGGGAGTTCTGCAGCCTCACCAACAGCACCTCATCCAAGGAAGCCTCTCTCTTCCTTCTAAGGGCAGTTTTTATCTCCACACTTGCACAGATAAACAGGGCACATAATGTGAGCTTAAGCTGAGCCTCATGGAGGCAGGGCAGCAGGAAATGCTTGGAACTGAAGGAGGCTTCTTCATTATTGTGTGTTCCTAGCTCAGGGTCAGCCTATGTGGCTGCTTCTCACCCCTCACCCCCCACCCGCTCTGAGCCCTGGCTCCTATCCCCTCCTTCTTCTGTCCTATGTCAGGGCCACCTTCGACTTACAATCCTGCTTTCTTTCCATTCCCCATCTCACCTCACTAGCTGGACCCTGTGACATCTGTCTCTGCAGGGTCCCCGAGGCTCTGCCTCCACCTCTCATTCTCCCAGTTCTTTCTCTTGAAAGAGGGTATCTTGTCCAGTGCCCACCTCACGACGTCCCCGTAACAGCATCCTGGTTTGAGGCTACTTCCCTGAGTCGATCACTCTCACTCTGCATACATTAGCATATGCCCTGTCTCCTGTTCCACATTCTGCCTTATCAAAGTGATACCAAAAGTTACCAGTCACATCCCTGGGATGCACTCCGTGCTAATCTCTCCTGCCTGTCAGTGACCTTGGGCCTGCTCTGACCACACAGTGTCAAGGATGTCAGACTTAGTTTCTTTCTGACTGGCAGGCTTCCCTCCTGTCTCGGTTGCGAGCATCTCTTATCTTGCCCATCCTGCCAGACACTGGCATTCCTCGGGACTATGTGCTTGCTTCTTGAAGAAAGAAACAGCATGACTTCATTAAAGAAGAAAAATGTGTCTTAAGTGCTTACTATGTGGACTTGAGATCTGCTCTCCTGAGAGTGAAAGACACTGGCTTGTTGCTAGTCGCCTGCAGCCAGGGAAACCCTAGCCCATGGTGGTGGTGGTAATGAGCACTGTTCAGGGTGACTGATGTATGAATTTTCAGCATCCTGCCTTTCACAGTCTGTGCCTGGGAGCCCTTAATGTCAACACTAAAACTGAAGAGTTCATTGTCTATTTCACTGTAGAACCCCGCCCCCCCAAGATTAAAATCCATATCCTCTCTGCCTGATGGTCCTCCCCACTGCTGTTCTGTGAACCTCTCAAATTTGTTCATTTAAAATTCCTGCTCATGTTGGATAATCCCCCTAGATTTGCACTTATGAATCTCTCTTCCTTAGGCAAAGCAGAAGACCCACTACAACACCTTCCTCCACAAGTTAGAGCTTTCTTCACGTGGCCCAGCAAGTCTACTCATAGGAAAAAAACAAACTGAAAATCTACAGCTATAAACAAACCTGCACACTACAGAAGCCAGGCAGCAATATGGAAGAGCTGCCACATCAAGCACACGCTCTGCAGACACCTGAAAAGGAGCAAAACCCGACAGAGCTAATTTTGTCAGAAGACCTGAATCAGAGCTTATAGTTCCCAAAGAAAGGTGTTCAGACGTATGAAGCTTCTGGATTTTTATTTATTAAACTCACAGAGGTGGAAAGTTGAATGTAAGTATCAGAGCCTAGGAGAAGAGGTGGGGTGGGGGCGGGGGGGTCTGTGCTTGATGAAGTGGGAAAGCCCTGGAAATGATGGTGATAAATGACAGCAACAACTGCAAAGGTACGTGACTGCAGTGCTGCAAACCTGCACATCCATAGGCTTAGGCAGTACAAGGGTATACAGGAAGACACCCACAAGTTCGCTTCCTTCCACGGCTCTCACAGCAGTCTTTGGGCACCAAGCGTGTGGGCTTTTTTCCTACACATCAAGCAGGTTATCAGTTCATGGGAAAAACCAGCCAGGAAGCCTCCAAGTCAATTCTAGTTTGATTCTCCCAGGAGGCAAAGTCAGATAGCACAGAGCAGGGTTCAGACCTCCAGATGGCCTCTGCTTCCTGGCCAAGTGCAAACGCAGGCCTCCAGAACTTCTGACTTACCAACTGTTAGAGTTCCCACACCCGTTCTTCAGGTCAGATTAATTTGCTAGACCTATTCATAGAACTCACGGAAACATGCTTTCTCATTTATTATGAAGGATACTTTAAAAGATACAAATAAGCCAGCTGAAGAAACATACAGGTATCCATCTAATTATTAGGGCCTTGGCATAGATGATTCTTTCCTCAGGGTATCATAGCCCTCCTGGTGCATGAGAAAGCTCTGGCCCACCTCCTAGAACTTCCATATGCTCAATGTCCAGATCTTCAGCGATGGTCCATTGAGGTCATGACTCCTCAGGGAAAGGTTATTGTGCTAAAGGGTGCAGCTGTAACTAAGTGAAAAGACCCAGAAGTCCTGTCTGTCCAGATTCTTGACCTCTGCTCAGCGTTTCTTCCTTCTCAGTGTGAGGCAGGAGCCTATGAAATGGGGTCTTGTGATATGCTATCGTTCCAAGTAGGTCAGAGAATTTCTTTATGGCTAGTCCCAAGACAGAAGGCAGAGTAAAATAGAGTGTGTAGCTATGCCCTTCCCTCAAAGGAGAGTGAAGACGGTAAAGGAGCACTTTTGCTTTCTGGGGCTGCAACACTGTAAGCATTATCACGAAACCCTTTCACCTTGATCACTTACACCTGCCAGAGCTGCTTCAGAAAACAAGGACAAAAGACAAATATTTTAACAAAGATGCGTTGATCGAGTCATTTGGTGAATAGCCAGAGCTGTAGGGGTTAGGAGTCAGAAACTATGGATGAAATGTGTGTGTGTGTGTGTGTGTGTGTGTGTGTGTGTCCCCTCTATAGTTGGTTAATTGCATGTTATCTATATTGTTGTGGCCTAATTGTGTCTAGTCCCAAAAATTCTTACATTGACAACTTACCCTCAGATTAAGGGGGGGTGGGTTCTTTGGGGCGATTTGGAAGTAAGAGGGTTACAATCTTATAATTAGCTTATTGCCTTTATAAAGCAGACCTTCCCTGGCGGATAATCATGGATGTTCCCCCGATCCCATCCAGGACCTTCCTGAGCTTTGTCATGTCCCTGGGTCACACCAGTGACTTGCCTGGTTAGCCTCTACCTTCACCAAATACTAGTTACAAGTACTTTGTCTGCTGTGGCTGCATTGGCACCATAGTGGCTCTGAACACTTATACTAGCCAGGGCTTCACTCTGCCTAGCATGAGGCCCTCTGACAGACAGAGCTTTGACCCAGCTGCACAGGGATCCTGTCAAAGGTCAGGGTGTACTGTAGGGGTTAAAGGGCTGCCTGCCTACCTAGTAACCCCCTGCAGACATCACTGGGAAGAAGAAAATCCACCTCTATCTAACCCTTAGTCTGCTTGGTTGGTCTAATCCATAGTACTATAATCAGAATATGATAGTCTGCAATAGAAACATCTCAAAAAAATCACCCCCGCATTTCTCATTTGGGCCTTACACAGGTGTACTGGTGGCATGACACACTTAAGGACAGGAGAGTAGAATAGAGTATTGTGATGTTGTCTTAGATCTGAGTGTACATTAAAAACAAATCACGTGCAACAATCATCTTTCAGCCTGAAAAACAAAAAGGAAGTAAAATGTCTACATTCATCTAAATTTGTAAATGTGACTGAATTAGTGTTCTAATTCTCAAAACTTGATATCCACATATGAGATGAATTTCCTGAGTGCCTCTGAGCCAACACGAGGTATCTAAACATTACTTATAATCGTTTTCATAAGATGATTTTAGTCTAGTTTAGTGACAGACCTATGACAGAGCCTTGTAAGGCTGAGAAAGAAATACACTAAGTTCTAGGCCAACTGGTACATAATGAGACCCTTCTCAAAATACATTTTTTTTAAAAGTCTTGATAATTTTGCAATTGGGTAACCTTCAATCTTCACAAATAAGAGCATCTCCAATTCAAGAGATATTATCGGAGGCTCCTCAGCATAGAATGCTCTGAAAATGAGCTGTTCACCACACAGAGCCTGAACTGCTGGATACAGTGACACTGTTCTAAGGTTAATTTGCATGTTAATTCCCTTTTGAAAATTAACTTGAAAACTGAAGAAGAAAAATCAGTTTTCACAACAGTTTGCCAACTCCAGTCTGTGTGTTTTTGAACTGCCAATCTAGAAATCTGATTGCAAATACTTAATTACAGGGAGATAAAAGCTATGCCTGACCTTTCCTTTCCAAGAAAAATAGAGATAAATCTGATACTTTGAATGTTGGGTGATTTATAGAGAATAATTGTACTTTGTTTTAAGGGTGTGGCTGCACTCAGGGAAGATCTCACACCCAAGAGTGTTTGGTTGACACAAATTGGACTTTCTGGTTTGGAGAGACAGAAAAAGAGCAGAGAGAGAGAGAGAAAGAGAGCAGAGAGAGAGAGAGAGAGAGAGCATGCAGCTGTGTGGCTGGGGAGGGGAGGAAAGAAGAGCTAGAAGGTGATTATGCTAAAAAAATATTACTTTCTCAAATAATTAATAAAATATTATTTTTTAAAAAAAAGGTATTAAGAGCTGGAGAGCTGGCTCAGTCTGAGGGAATGTGCTGCTCTTGCAGAGGTTCTGAGTTCAGTTCCCAGCACCAGCCTTAGATGGCTGACACAGGATCTGACCCTCCTTGCCTGTGTGGCCTCCTCCATTCCCGTGCACATAAACACACATAATTGAAAAATAATGAAAAGACCGGGACCTGTGCTCTCTGCGGCGTCCCAGCGCACTCTGGAGCAGGGGCAGCTGAACTCTGCACCTGGCCACACCCACAGCTCCTCCTGCTCAGGGAATCTACTAGGAGCCCTACTGCGACCCTGAACTGAGTGAACTGAGCAAACTAACTGCAGGGGTCTCTGAGGGGCGGATTCGAACCCTGACCAGAGGTGAGGAGGGCTCGGCGGGCCTCAGCGCCTGTATCCTGGCCTGGGAGGGAGAGTTGACCTCACACTGCTTCCGGTTCCGCCACCGGGACCTGTG
>PVIH01006647.1:0-14014 GCA_004025045.1 Sigmodon hispidus
TCATTTCTGATTTTGTTGATTTGGACACTCTCTCTCTCTGTTTTTTGATTAGTTTGGCTAAGGGCTTATCTATCTTGTTAACTTTCTCAAAGAACCAACTCTTAGATTCGTTGATTCTTTGTATTGTTCTTTTTGTTTCAATTGTATTGATTTCAGCTCTAAGTTTGATTATTTCCTGCCGTCTACTCCTTCTAGGTGAATTCACTTCAAATTGTTCTAAGGCTTTCAGCTGCACTGTTAGGTCTCTAGTGTGAATATATTTTCTCATTCTAAATAACAATGGCAGACTCAACATCATGATGCCAACTTCTTCTGGAAGAAAATAAAACATGTAAACCACAAGAAAGGAAATGAATTCTCACTCAGACATCTACTTGTGGCTTAGCTGTGTTTTGACAGGGCATGAGGAAAGGCCCTCAGGATCTTTGTTTCAGGATAGACAATTGGTTGTAATTTTCCAGAAGCTATTTTTACAAGCATCCACATGTTTTAAAAGTAATTATTTTATAAATTGAGTTAAATGTCTTATCAAAATTTTAAGTAAATTTTTAAATGATGTATTTAAAAGTATTTTGCAAAGTTAAATTCAGTCACTTATTATATATGTTACATTTGACACTGATAAGTAAAAATTTGAAAACACTAATTATTTACATTCAGAGTGTTTTCTCCTCTAAATTATTTGTGCTTTGTCTTTTGCTTACAGATATACCTTATTAAATTTCAAAATTAATTAAAAAAATCCAGTAATTGTTGTTTAGGAACATACATTGCATGATAGAATTTATATACAATTGTGACTCTTTTTCCACAGTGTTTTTCTATTTAACCCTCATAACTCTAAAACCTAGGTTGTGTGCATATTCAAAAGCATTTAGTCACATGATGTTTTTTATTCATTAGTGAAACCTTACAATTTGAACCCCACATAGAGGTGATTTAAATATTTTCTTGGGAAGATGAGACAGGATGGAAATAAATGACCCAGTGGGTGGCTGACATCTTCCAGTGAGTGAATGATAGACAGCTATATCACAAAACAATCTCCACCATGCTCTCCCAGAGCTCAGGCATTCATATGTAGGCTGATTTCATCATGAACTTTATTTTTCAACTTTAAACACAACTTGTTTTTTCTCAGCTCAAAAACCACTCCATTATGTGGTAACCATGACCACACAACACATGAAGAAACAAATGAGTCTATGAAATAGAGCATCTGTCTGACTGAGTTTTATGAAATTCTTTTTAAAAATATTATGCTATAGCATAAAACAATATTCAACTCAGTAATCCATGCTGTTTGTACCATGAGTCTTTTTCCTTTTTTATATTCAGAAGTATGCCTTAGGTGCTTTCTTGTACAGAATAGTGTTTATTTGGGTAGATATTGGTCTATTTTTAACAATATCTGAGGTGAGTAATTATTGAAAATAATATTTGAAGATTTTGAAACAAGAGGTTTCACATGGTTAGGATACCAGTTGAAGCACTGCCTGATATTTCTAATGAAGGACAAAGAGAAAAGACATTGAAACAATTTGCAGACATAGGAAAAATTTTAAATTACACAAGACAATAAACCTTACTTATTTAAGTAGAAAGGGATGGCTTGGATAAATTAGTACCTAAGAATACATGTTGCTTTCAAACTGCTAATGACACAATAGAATATTTCATTGGAAAGTAAACTCATGTGTAATTATATAAGTCAACTCTGGAAAAAATAAAGTGTAATAATTTGAATGTGATTAGATTGTACTTAACAAAACATTAATTTTAATATGCAACTTTAAAATGAATTACAATTATTTGAAGTTCAAGATGAGTGGGAGAAAAGAAAGTTATGAAATTCATTATTACATATATGCAAACCTAATAATTTTATTTTAAAATGAATTCTTGAGGTTGAAAAGAGAAGAAATAAAGAAAGTATTATTATATCAACTAGAATAACTGTAAATGATACTGAAATGACATTGAGAAGCGAAAGAGTATAGAAAGTTTAGATTTTCAGCTTCAAAATTACTTTTCAAGAGGGCAGAAGAAATCAGAAAATTTCTTAAACATGGATATAAATTTAAAATAATGTTTAATGTGACAGTCAGACATATTACAGATTCAAGTAAGAAGGTAAAAAATGAAATATTCACAGAAACAATAAACAGTTTAGAAATGTCAATGAATGACAAATTTTTAAGTGTAATCATTTGGCAAATACAGAACTAATTAGATAAAAAGAAACAAAAAATAGAAGTAATGCTATAATGGTTAGTTATAAATAAAAAAAAGTTCTAAATTAAAGGATGGAATAAAGCAGTTCAACACATTATCTCATTTTCCAAAGATGACAATGATATGTCAATAATATACTTTGAAAGAAAATTTTAATAAGGAAGTTGAGCATGACAAATATTTCTAAAGGACGAACTCTGACTGAAGGTTTATCATGCCAAGCAATGACTTCCCAATGAGTTACATGATCAGAACATTCATGAGTTCCCTGTATCCACACTCATATCTATCATTTGTGGCTGCTTTCAGAGTCCTAGTTGGAACAAGTTTTTATAATTGTTGTTTGCAAACTGACAACACTAGCTCTTACCTCTTTCCTAAATGCCAGAATTTTACATCCAATATCCTATAACAGCTTCATCACTAAGGCAGAAATACAGTTCAAAGATAGAATTGTGAATTTTCTTCACACATAACAGTTTTGCTTACACTAAAAATGTCAGATTTATTTTTTTCTTTTTTTCTCTCTTTTGGACATTGCACCTGCAAACACTCAAGCCTTAGAGCTGTACTTTCATAAACAATCCTCAAATTACTGTGTCTATTGGAGAAGAAGCCTCTAATGGTATTTAATCTCATTTGTTTGAAAATTTTATGAAATTACAATTTTCACTATTGAATTTTCAAAATATTAATTTAAATATTGCATTTACACCTTCACCCACCAACCTTGATTAGAAGAAATATGACAATTATGATGTCTATGTAGCTTTTAGATAATTGAGAAGAATGTAGTATCACTATAGCTGTGGTTGCAGGTACAAAATATATAAATTTAAGTAGTTATCCTATGGACACTTTACATAAAATTTTAACTGTTAAATAAGCACATAACAAGACACATATTTGCAATAAACTCTGAATATAAAATGAGAACTGATGTGTAAAAAATAATGTAAGTAGAAAAAGAATTTTTAGACTATTAGAAATGTTTTTGCTTCTTTTTTCCCCTTTCTATTATAAATAGTCTCATTTTTTTATCCATGTATTTCCTTGTTCTTATAGATAAAAAATATGAGTACTTAATTCATAATAAAAAAAAGAAAATGAAAAATTGACAACAGGAAAGTCTGGCAATGACTGTTTCAGAGCACGTTACTTCCTGTTAAGGTATTTATTTAATTTTTGTTAATTTTATTAACTTTTTTTCTAATTTGTGACTTTTGAAGCCTAACATAGCAACATACAAATTTAAAAGCAGTAAAGAACTTTTGGAATAATGGGGAAACCTGAGTTAGGTCCTCTTGTATTCATCCATATTGACAGAATGAGAGAAAGAATTGGAATTTAAATTAGGCTTTTTTTTTGTGTTGTATCTTTTCCACAACAAAATATGTCATATTCCTTGAGTATTATTGCTACACAGCCATACTCACATATAAATAAATACCAGCTTCTGAGTCCATTCTTACTGATGCCAAGGTTATTATTTCCAAATATATAATCTTAAGCCTGACCACTCTAAGCAAGACAATCATTAGAGAACTCATCCTTGGTATAAGCTAATGTCTCTTCTTCCTGCAATCATTATCTGCATTGAATTCCATTTCTTAAGCTGGGAAACTAATTGAGAATAAGGGTGGGGAGCTGGGAGAGCTTCTAGGAGAGCACCTGCGAGTGGCCTGAGATAGAAGGTAAGAGAAAGAGAATCCTATTTCAATTATGAACATATTTGAAATAAGAAATTACTTAAAAGCATTTTGATCTTTTAAAATTTGTCATTGTTATATGATTTCTCATGCCTTTTAAATAAGAAGTAAACAACAACAACAGAAGCCACTGCCAAGTAGACACTAGTTACAGCCTTTTCCTTTCATTCTGTTTTGATATAGTTTAATGCTTTTGAGAAATTTACACAAACTTTTCTAGGGAATCTGTCAGTTCCAGCTATCAGCTAGTTCTTTGTCCATTTTTAAGTTTTAGTAAACATTTACAACTTAAAACTTACAGGTTAATTTATGGGCAAAATTAAATTCCTATACTACCAAAAGAAAAACTATCAAAAGAAATATAGAAACCCACAAACTACAAACAGTACTTCAGTATTAATCTGATACATATTTTTATATCTTCATACAAGAGTCCGTGAACACTGGTCCAATGATCAAAAATTACATTGAAAAATTATGCAATTATCAAACCAAACACAGTGTATAAAATTGGACATGAAAAAATGTCCAATTACCTCAAATTATATTTTAAGTAAAAATACTACATATAATATATATGCATATATTATGTACATATAAATAAATGTATGTATGTTTTTGTATATGTAACATGTATAAATGTACATATATGTGTTTATAGAATTTCTTTTTCTCTTTTCTCCATCTTCTCTGTCACATATACACACATGCACACACTCATCAAATGTGGATATATAAATTCAATCAAATTCTGAAAACTGAGATGCACAACACATTATGTATTTCAAGTTTATGACCTACAAATGTACACTTTACAACTGAATGATCAAAATGGTAGTGATATTAGCCATGGAGGATTGAAGTGGACATAAAAAACATAGCAATTACTATAGGTAATTATTTAAATTGTGCTATTTCATCTGCCTTTCAATTTTTATTGTTAATAATCTTTTTTAGAAATTAATAAATTGGCAATAAGACTGAATTTTTAAGCATACTCCTCACATATATTCAGGACCACAACTGATTTTAGTTCAGAGTTGATAGACTCAAAACTCTCAATTTATCTTATACATAAAATGTGAGACAAGGGAACCCAAGAGATGTCCAGATGCGTTTGGATGGGATAAACCTCCAAAAGCCAAAGGGAGAGATGGTGAAACATTTTCCCAAAGCACTGGCTCTGATATTTTGAGATAAAAAATATTGCCAGAATAATTTGTTTCAGACCCTCCGAGAAACACCTGCATATTTGGCTGTATTTCTTCTGAGAATGTCTACATAATAATTATTTAAGAAACCATACAGACAATTTTATAAATTCTGGAAGTGCAATGACACTTGCTGTGAAACATAGCTACTTGTGTAAATACAACTTTCTTTCTCTTTCTACTGAACATCAGTTATCTTCATTATATCTTGCTGTTTTAACCAGATATCATCATCTGATTTGTTAGAAAAGTAATAAAACTCTTAAATTTATTTTGCACAGGAGATTCAATGCCAGGACTGGACCTTCTCTGTGGGGGTCATATTTATATTCCAGGCATCTTTACAAGGATTAAAATGGCATAAATACAAAAATTATATTGTGATCACTGAGTTGGGCTTCCCCACTGCATTTGTCCAGGTGCAAATGACCATTCTCAGTTAATTCATTCATCAATTAACTATCCATTCAGTTAATTCTCTGAACATATCAATAGAATGTTTTTCATTTACTTCTAAATCCGAGTAAGTTAAGCATTAACTCTGGAGAGTTCTAAACTTAGTTTTCAGCTTCTAAAGAAGTATTTTCTACCTTTTTTGAATAGATTACTTATCAATTAAAGTATCGTGTACTAGTTGTTTAAAGATCACACATGGAAATTTTCATTTTTGTTTTGTTTTGTTCCAGCTTCTCTGACCAAGGAAATGTTTAAAAATGAGAAAACTGTATTTGACTCTAGGCTGTAAATGTTGTTATGAGATAAAATTTTCAAACATTCCCCATTCTTGCCTTATTTATTTCCACTATGGTCATAATTTTTGGCTCACATTTTTTCATTACTGAATTTAGTTGCATATTTTAAAAAAATTGTATTGAATGAACCCCAACCTAAGAGCTGTTGTATATTATTTGTTTTAACATTTTAACCATTTTACTCTTATTTGCTTGTTTTTATTTTGAATATTGTTCATTAAAATGTAATGTAGTATATATATTTTAGAATTTGAATGAACAGGTAAGGATATTTTAAGGAATATGATGTCAATTTCTTAGGCTGTGTGAACAAAGTAATCATTAATCCTTTTAATTATAAATATAAAAAAACAGAGTTTTTACCAAGTTTACATAACTAGAAATAAAGTAATTAACCTTTATGTAAAATGATTCATCTCAATAGTAAGTTGTATCATATTTTAATTAAATGTAATTAATAAAATTTTCATTTCAGTAATTTTATCAACTTAAAAATCAATCTTTAGTAAAGAATATTGTTAAATTGGATGTGAATTATGTGAGTCAGAAAGGCTAACTGAATAAAACTATTCCTCAATGAAGATTATAAGGGCAATTAAAGGATAAGAAAATAATTAAGTCTAGAGAGCAAAATAGATGTCATAGAAAACTATAAATAACCATAAAAGTATGTGAGGCTTAACAAGGGAAAGAGAATGTAACCATTATACAGAGATCAGAGATGTCTCTTTAACAGAAAGATACAGAATATAGGCTTGGAGATATGCTTCTTAATAACAACATAAATGTGAATGTATTTGGGAGGTGATATTTAGTAGCCTCAGTATTCACGTGATATTTTCAAACAATTATTTGGAAATTATGAATGACAGCTAAAGTAAGAAGGCATTAATAATTTTTATATTTAGGTATGGAGAAAAAGGTAAGTTCAAGCCATGGTAGAATAAGTGTACAGTCAGAGTACCTTTGAATAAATTTGTTTCATATTATACACTCTATAAAGTTAATATAAGCTTCTCATTTCACTTTTAAGAAATACATCTTATGTAACTGTGTGATGATGGCAGCAGCAGGACAGTGTTGTGCTTAATACTCTTCTAAGGACATATGTGTGTACAAATATTCAATGAGAAGGTTATCCATTCCAAACTGTAGCCATGGAAGCACAGTGGTTAGTAACCCACTTGATCAAGCCACAATTCTCTGACAAAGGGTCAGTCTTCACATTTGACCTTGTGCAAGAAACTTGCAACTGCTTTTTTCCCTAGCCAAATATATATGCCAGAATTTCAATAGTTTGTCCTCATTAAATGAAACAGATTAAATATAATTCATTACATAAGAGTCACTACATATGATATAGTTAATACTACATTTCTTAGTCTTAATTTTATTTACATAATAAAAAATCTAATTAAATTGCTAAAAAATACATTTTCAAATTGACCCTTCACATGAGTTCAGATATACAAGGCATATGATTATATTTTAAATAGATAAATGTGAATATATTTATAAAAGCATTGACTACATTTGTAGGAAATATATAATAAACAAGAAATTACTTTTTGTTTGTTTTTTTTATTCCTGAAGTAACTGAAATGAGTAACAAGCAATTTAGGATTTATTACTGAAATGGTGTTTGGGTATTTTTCTATAAGAAGATAGTTCTCTTTAAAATTTATTTATTTTCTATGTTTATGTATAAGCGATTTGCTTTTACATGTGTATTCATATCAAATACGTGTCTTGTGATGGCTAAAATAGAAGATACATCTGTTTTCCTAGAACTGGAATTACAGATGATTGTGAGAAGAACTGAACCCAGAGCCTCTGAAAGAACTGTAGTGCTTTTAACATCTCATCTACCTCTGCACCCCTCAAAATCAATTTCTTTCAAAATAAGCTATTTTTTTGATGTGCTGAGCAACTTAAATAAAACTATTAAAATTAATAAAGATATTTAATACATACCAAGGAATGTTTTTAGATAATGGAAGAACAAGATCTTCTGGTGTCAGAAAATAGTAGACATTGGCTTGCTCATTTCTTTTGGTAGAGTTGAAAATAACTCTTAAGTATTAGAAAATCATTGCTCCCAACATAGTATACTGTTAAATTTTCTAAATTCTTATTGTTAATTATCTGTATATCAACACCTCCTCTTTCTTCTTCTCTGATCAAGATCTGGTGCTTAGAATGGGATGTCACTCACTCAATTTAATCTTCAGTGCAAATAATCACTGCCTATAAACAGTACTCAATCATAACACAAAGCTCATTGAAGAGTCAAATATCACTGTCCAAGATATAAAAACAGCTTATTAACATTTTTACAACACAACCAACTGAAATAAACAGAGCACTCTCAATTATAACATCTGGTTCCAAACTGTTCTTGTTTGGGTGATAACTTAAAAAAATAGCTAGGCAAATTTCACAGGCTTCTCATCAAGTAACATCTGTTCCTTTAGTCTGAAATGCGTGTGTGTTCAGGGCAGGAATGATGCTCACTTCTGTTTGGTTCTGTGTGAAAAAGCTTCCCTGCATGCAATTCAGAAAGATAAACAGCTTCAGATGTTTTGAATGGATGCTATACACAGGAATTCCTTGTGACTTGGGTAATATTTGCAACCACAAGTTTTGTATGTAAATTGTACACTCAAATTATATCTTCCAGAATATTTTGTTCTTCAAGACATAGGCAGTTTAGTATTTTTTTTTCTTTTTTGTTTTTTTCTTCCAAGTGCTCCTGGGTTCCTTAAGGCTTCCCATTATTTGAACCATTTATCTTCATAAAGAGTTTGTTTATGAGTGATTACTTACAACACCAAAGCAAAAAAGAAACAGTTATAGTTCATCTACTCTTGAATGTGTTTCTACCAGATTCCCTTAGGATAATTCTTGTTTCAACTTAAGCTATTAAAATTTTTGCTGAATTCAAATCACCTCATCATGTGGGAACATGTGGAGACAAACACCCACAGATGTTTGCCTGAAGGTTCAAGTATATTTAAAGGAAGCTTAATTATAAAACACTAAGAGGTTCTTCCAATTAATTTGTAGCTAAATATTCTACATCTGCTGGTTATGCTAGAGAACCTAAAGAAATATTTACTTTACTTCTCATTGTAGCATGGATCTTAGGTAAGAGGGTAATATATCACAAATTTAAAGTTACAAAAGTAATTATGTTTGGGGTATTATTAAAGATAATACTAAAGCCACATGCCATGAAAATTCCATTTATTCTGTTGCACTTTCACTAGACCTCCTAGTGTGAAAATTTCCACACCAAATCCAAAGACACTGATAATCCGGTAATTTCTACCTAAAGTGAGTAAACATTATTTATTTAAATGAATCTGTTCATCAAGCAAACAAAAAAAAACTTTTATGTTTCAGAGTTGTACACTTTCCATTTGCAGGAAGTATTCCATAATATAAGACAAGATCACACTTTTAGTCTCATTACAATGAATCTGAACATAAAAATGAATTCAAAATGCTAACTTTCATTCCAGGGCACAGTATTTTTTCCTTGAGTAGATGTTTCTATAAATTCAATAGTCTTTATTTATATACCCCTTCTCACTCTTCCAAATATCTACCAGGTTTACATGTATCCTAACCTATCTTTGATATATTGAATCTACATATTGTACACT
Source organism: Sigmodon hispidus (assembly GCA_004025045.1). Classification (NCBI taxonomy): domain Eukaryota; kingdom Metazoa; phylum Chordata; class Mammalia; order Rodentia; family Cricetidae; genus Sigmodon; species Sigmodon hispidus. The sequence continues at coordinate 9,576 of PVIH01006647.1, forward strand.
ATGAATCTGGGTATTTTCTTTTGTGTTTTCTTTTCCTTTCTCTTTTTTTTCTTTTTCCTTTTCCTTTTCACCTTACAGGATAGCCTTACCCTTTACCTCTTCTATCTTTAAATACATTGCCATTACAATTTTTTCTACCATGTACCATTTTATTGTATGTCTTTCTTTTCTTTTTATGTCCCTTTCCCAAGTCCACTGGTAAATTTGAAGCAAAAATCAAAATTCCCCCTATGTAAAATAGCAGATATGTTAAAACAAGGGTTGCCACACACTAGGCAAGAGAACAGATCTTAATAACATTTTTTATGGAGTCCCTATGCATATTCTTTTTTATTTTCATTTGTCACTGTTCCTCTTTCTAGTACAGATAAACATTTTTAAATGATCTTATGTAATGACCCGAAGTTTTGATGTGTTTTATGACAGCCAGGTTAATGCTGTGTTGCTTTTCTTTAATTCTGCAACTCTTTTGTTTGTTAGCTTTTAATAGGTATATCTCATATAAGAACAATGTCTTTCTTACCAGCTTTACCTGTCAATTAAAAAAAAAATAGTGTTTTCTAGTCCCATTTATTGTCACTAAGGTGGTTTTCAGTGATAAGAAAAAAATACTTGTTCGTGACCTAGACCCTCAGTGTTTTTTTTTTTTTTTTTAGTTGCTTACTTGCTTGCTTCTTTTTGAAGAGAAATTTCACTATAGTCCAGGCTTGCCATGAATTTTTCATTCTGCTGTCTGTTTTTTAATGGTTCAACAAACCCAAGTCACATGGTAATGACTTAGAATACTTGGATTAATTATTTGGATGGTAGTTTTAACTTATGATTGGAAATAAAAGACAAGTAGATAGTTGAGTTAATGCTTTTGGGGTGCAAATGTGCATCTTTAGGGTAGATGCCTAAAAGTGATACCACCCACATCTATGAACACCTGCTTTTTGACAAAGAGGCCCAAAATATTCAATAAAAAAGACATAGTATTTTCAACAAATGGTATTGGCATAACTGGATGGTAACTGTAGAAAAACGCAAATAGATCCAAGCCTATCACCCTGCACAAAACTCAAATCCAAGTTGATCAAAGACCTCAACATAAGCCCAGTCACATTTAACATTTTAGAAAAGAAAGTTGGACATACTCTAAAATGCATTGGCACAGGTGACTACTTCCTAAATATAACATCAGTAGCACAGACACTTAAAACATCAATCAATAAGTGGACCTCCTGAAACTTAGAAGCTTCTGTAAAGCCACGTCAATAAGATAAAACAATAGCCTTATTAGTGGACAAAATGGGAAAAGATTTTCACCAACCTTACAAGTGACAGAGGAGTGATCTCTAAAATATACAGAGAACTCAAGAAGCTAGGGCCTAAAACCTTGAATAACACAATCAAAGAATGGAGTTCAGAACTGAAAAGGGAATTCTCAGCAGAAGAATTAAAAATGGCTGAAAGGTATTTGAAAAAGTGCTCAAGTTCTTTACCATCACAGAAATGCAAATCAAAACAACTTTGAGATACTACCTTACACCTGTCAGAATGGCTGAGATAACAGGCACAGTTGGCAGCCTATGCTGGAGAGATTGTGGAGCAAAGGAAACACTCCTCCATTGTTGGTGGGAGTGTAAGCTTTTCAGCCACTCTGGAATAAGTATGGACATTTCTCAGAAAACTGGAAATCAATCTCTCCATGGATCCAGCAATACCATTATTGAACATATAACCTAAAGATGCACATTTATACTCTAAAAGCATTAGCTCATCTATGTTCGTAGCAGCATTGTTTGTAATAGCAAGAACCTGGAAACAACTTAGATGTTCCTTAACTGAGGAACGGATTTACATTCTGTGTTACATCTACACAATGGAGTACTACTCAGCAGTAAGAATAAAAGATATCCTAAAATTTGCTTGCAAATTAATGGATTTGGAGAATATCCTCCTGAGCCAGGTATCACAAACCCAGAAAGATAATCAGGGGATGTACCCAGTCATTAGTGGACTTTAAACAAAAATCCAAGCACACCCAAGCTGCAAACCACAACCGCTGAACAGCTTGGGATCTGAAGCAACTTGGGCTGGCACCTTGGAGCCCATTTTCTTCAGAGGAACACCTGACCCAGTCTTCATGTTGGGATGAGGAAAGCAGATTTGCCTAGAGTAGATGTTGAACTATGCCACCTTGGGACCTTGACACCTTGGGACCTCCTGCCCTTGCTGAGGAGGAGATAAGGAGATGTAGAGAAGAGAGAGTTCCTGGGAAGGGAAGGAGGGGGAAGAGAGTTTGAACAAGGTTATTCATGGATAAAAAATGAGACTTTAGATAAAAAAGACTTATATTGAAGGAAAACAAAACAGACCTGTGTTATTTCCACTATAAATAATGAAAAAGAGAAATTATAAAACAAATACTATTTAATATGTAAAATTTTGAACTTTTCTTTGTTAAAATCTTTTGTATTATATATCACAGTTAACAATAATATAGGGGTTTTGATATCTGTTTATAGTAATTTTAAGTATATATTTTTATAGTTATTTAATGTTTTCCAAATCTGTAGTATTTTTTATTGTTTTATTTTATTTATAATATAACTTCTTTTTATGCATGTTAAAAGTTATGGAAAACACACTAGACTTGATCATGAAGAACGAAGTGGGACATCTGGGTGGGCAGGGTAGTTGAAAGCATAGCAGAAGGGAGCTGTATGTTGTTGTACCTAAAACATTGCCTTCCACAGTTATTAATACCATGTCTGATATAACAGTTATCTTCCATTTTACCACTTTTTGTAAACTTTCACTGTGAAATTTTAAAACCTTTTCTCACTGTCTCATTGTGAGTAAAGTGTGCCCCGTATTTGTTGTCTATGAAAGACTGACTCCACATTAATATCTCATGTGTTTTACTGGATGAGAATTATTTGTAATGAATACTCAAGCATAAATACACCCAAGGTTATCTAGGTTCTATTTTTATATGCCTTATATTAATTTCATTTCCATTTTTAATTGATATCTTCAGAAACATATCTGATTAAGCTGGAACATAATTCAGGAGGTAGGGAGACAGTGTCTGGTCTCCATAACATGCCTGAAGCAGTAGAGTAATGTATCATCTTGCTTTACTGTGATAAGGACAGGAAGTTTGTAGTGCAACATACACAGAGTTCAACAGTTCACTGCTTCTATGGGGAAAAAATTCCAAGAACAGTAAATGTAGACTGTGATAAACATCTATCCCATAAGCTGATCCATCAGGAGACTCTTGTTTTTCCTATATTACACAGGTATAACAACCAAATTCAAGAGAATCCAATTATCTTTTCTATACAATACAAGCCAAGTGATTTCTACCAGCCAAGACCATTACTTTTTGAATGACAATAGGAAATGGTAGTTAAGCATTATACCCTGATCAGAGTTGTGTGCTGGAAAATATTGCCATGGCTTTCTTCCAGGACAATGTAATATTCTTACAAACACCTTTCCCATCTGCTATGATTTCATTCTTTTTCCAAACACTTTCTCTCAATATCAGCCTATGGAGCTCATCACACACAATGTTTACTTTCACAGTCAATAATCAGAGTCTTGTTATTACGCCCAAACAAATGTTAGGAGATTCCGCAGAGAACCTCAGGACAGTTTACTTAGCTTTGTAATGGGGCTGCCTTCACCTTTAGTCCTAATTTGGTCACCTAGATATTTATGATCAAACACAAATTACCATTCAAAATAGGCACAGTCAAGTTAAATGGTGTACATATATGACTTTCCTCCAGTATACATAAATGTGTACCTGGGCTTGGGAACAATGTACACTGTAAAATAAAATTTTAGAGTTCAAAAAGTTATATAGAGTCATATCCAGTTATTTATTTACCTCCTATTTTTTCTAGAAACTTCCAAGTGAATTTTGAATTTTTTTCTTTTTAATCTGAGTACACAGTAATTAATTATGCCAATAGTATTTGGTTTAGAGTGAGAAATCCTGCTTTCCATTTAACATAAAGCCACATAAATTATAATCCTAGTTCAGCTATGGGTATTGGATGTTCCACCTATTGCATGTTCTCTGTCCATTAAATATGTCACAAAATAAGCAACCACTAAAGTTAGAAACTGAGTTTGAGTCATCTACTGGCAAGTTCAATTCTTTAGTTTGGGTGTTAACACTATCGTAACATCTCTGGCTTGTATCATACTCACGTCAGTTGTTGCCCAGGACATTCTCTACTTTCATAGTTCTCAAGCATTTTGGTCACTCTTTAGTAGATGTAATGATGAGTTTGTTCTACTTAAAATATATATTTTTCTGTTGCGGCCGCCATCGTCGAGAAGCAGCCATGGCTCTGCGCTACCCTATGGCCGTGGGCCTCAACAAGGGCCACAAGGTGACGAAGAACGTGAGCAAGCCGAGGCACAGCCGGCGCCGC